>WBMW01003761.1:169080-186128 GCA_013396635.1 Penelope pileata
AAAAAAAACCTATCAGAGCACCGTATGGCTCCAGCTTGTTTTTTCCCTCTGGTTATTTATAAGCATCAGTAGAAGTTTACACTCATCCTATTAACAGTTTGAGTTGATGAGAAAGTTTCCAACTTAAGAATTTCTGAAGACCTTCTTTGACAGTAAGAAGAAATACCTCCCATTTAAGTATTTCCCACCTTTTTGTATTTAGCTCGGAGCCCAAGGGAAACATCTCACAGGAAACTGAGTTTTAATTCATGTATTAAGAAAGGCTGACCTAAACACAATGATTTAAATTGACCTGGTTATGTTCAAGTGTTTTTGGTAACACTCTAGATTATAAAACTAGCCAGCTGTTACTACAGTTAATAAAAGTACTGTTATGTACATCAAACTGGTGGTGAACACATACTATGCCTGTACCTTCAAAAAACACTTTAATGCAAGGTTTGAATAATAAATATTCCCTGTGGTACAGATATCAAAATATAATACTAAAAAAAACGGAAGTAGAAATTTAAGCTGGACTTAAGTGTTTTCTGGTGTGCCCTCTGCCATCACCCTGTGCACTGCTACGAAATGATCGAAGGCAGATTTGATGATGAAACGCAAGTAAGTGGCTTGGAAATCAGGAAGCTGTAAAGGAAAAAAAAAAATGTTGTTGCATTCTCTGTAGTAACGTAACTACCAAACTATTTGCAGAAGTTTGTTGGAAAGATACAGATATTTCTGTCTCTGTTTTCAAATTACACTTAAGTTCTTTTAATACATTTAGCCAGCTTCAGAGCTTCTTCGTATGAGAGCAATTCCCTCTTCACCCCTGAATACTGCAGCTCTCAAGACAACAACTGAGGGAGTAAAGACTGCCACTCTTCTGGAAACAGCTCTTTCACACAGTTAGGAACAGCACACCGGTGCAATTTCACACCATAATCAACAAAGGAGCAGCAGCAAAGTGCAATTGCACATAACCATCAATAAATTCCCATATCTAATGTCAACTTTGCAATAATTTATATAAATAAAGACTTTTTTTCATGGTTTCTACCCAGTTAGTCTAGACATCCTGTTCCATGAAGCATTGCTAGCATATCCTGTAAATACTCACTGGAAATTCTTCCATTTGAAGTTGTCCTTCTGTGTGTTGCAGATCTGGAAAACACATTTTTTTTTTTAGAAAATAATAAGTAACAATGTGCAATGCTGTGAAAAAATTTTCAATGGGCTTCAGAGTTCATGAGAGTTTAAGGACCATGAACTGACAGATCATATAGAAATTGTTCTTTACAAGGTGATTTAAGAGAACAAATACTTTTTGCAATATCCCAGTATAACAATACAGTTCATTACACAGTTTTATAAAAAATCACCCAAGGGGCATTTATAAAAAAACATAATAATGCAGGAAATGGCACTCTATTATACTACATAAGTCTGTTTTCAATTTTTGGAACAAAAGCGAATGTACAAGTAGTGCTTGTAACCCTTATACAGCCTTTTACATCTCCAAACAGCTAAGCAGCCCATCAGTGTTCATAAACTTTATTTAAATGTCTATTAAATTAATGTCTAATCAAACCATCAAGCCAGATTTGAATACTCAACAAACACACATGGGGTTAAAATGACTCACTGAAAAATTAGAGTGCATTGATAATGACAAAAAAGATGGTTTTATCTGTATTTATTTCTATATATCCGTAAAAATATATTTATTTATCTATACAGAACCCACCTAAAATCTAATGAGCATGTTTTTACACACTAAGCATACTTAGTCAAAGGCATAAAATTAAGATTTGTCCTTACAAGAAGGTGCATTGCTACCCAGTGCATTTGTTTACCATCAGCCATCTGAGAATGCAGTTTTCAAGTTGAGAAAATGGCACTATGTAGCACCAGGCTACAGGACAGCAAAACTGGCTATTTTCCAATATCCATTTTTCACTCAGCGTTCAAAGATACAAATGCAGAGCTCCAAAAATTTGGTATGATTTATGCAAGTGGTAGATCCCTCCAGCAGAAGCACCAATGATATTTTTCAGGCAGGTGTTGTCAAAATGTAAATACCTTACTGTGAGAACTACTCCACAGTATAATGTCACAAGGAATTTTTGCAAGAAAACAGGAATTCCTGTGAAATACATAATAAAAAAGCCTAACCAATACTAACTGAAATTAACCAAAGAAATCCAGGTGACAAGGCTCTACCAAAGCATGGCTATGTTCTTGTTCTCAGGTACCTGCCAGGGTACATATCCTAGTGTTGCCCTCTCTTGTTCTTCTACAGGGAAAAAACATAAAAATTCAAGTTTATAAGGAAGTTTTACTTTTGATGAATTATCTCAGTAGTAACGACAAAAGTCAACCAGAAGCATTCCTAGGTTGCCTCATGAGAGCTTTGTTATTCTAAAACCTTGAAACAAGAAGTGAATCAGCAAATGCACAGATCAACATCATTCCCACAAAGGCCCCTCCGCTTCAGACTCAGAATCTTACCTTTTTCAATGCACTCTTCGAAATCTACTGGGTCTTTAGATATACTTCTTTCAATCCTTAAGGTCCGCACTACAATACATACACATTTAAAACATCAACATAAATCCTGGGGTTTATTAATCGTATTTACTGGAACACTTTTCATCTACAAAGCATTTTATCATTCATTCCTGCTCTAACGTAGGGCACAGGACTATAACACAACCACCACACTCATGTTTCAGGGCAGACAATGACAAGTCCTCAGCTGCGCTGCATGGCCTCTGCTGATGGCCAAGCCACTGTCCCCACGCTTGGGCCTCACGTCAGTCCTTCTGCCCAAAGAGCTGTGGGTGCCCCATCCCTGGAGGTGCCCAAGGCCAGGCTGAACGGGCTCCCGGGCAGCCTGAGCTGGTGGGGGGCTCCCAGCCCACGGCAGGGGTTGGGGCTGGATCCTGGAGGCCCCTTCCAACCTAAGCTGTTCTGTGATTCTTTTAGTCTCATGGCTCACAGTGTTTTCCTTCGCGTTATTTTAAACAGTAAAATTAAGAGAGTTGTCACGTAAAATGACAAAAGTCAATATTCAGAATCAATCACTAAAGCAGCAAGCACCGCAGTTCTGCCCAGTCCTGCAGCGCACAGAGCCTCACCCAGGTAGCACTGGATCCCCACTTTGCTGATCCTCACACGGGTGGGAAAGCCGATGATGAACTCCTGCGGGAACATTCCCGTCGTCGTCCAAAACGTGTCAGCACGTCTGCGGGGAAAACAGGACAAAACCACTGCCTGGGGCCATTTGTTTATAGCCATCTCGAAATAAATCCCCCCTCCCCTCAAAATAATAAGAAATAAAAAATGTAAAGTGGCTTTATTTGGGGTGTTCTCAACAAAACCCTGCATTACAACACAACGGGGATGCTTTGCTGTGATGTTAGAGCTGTAGCACAACGAGCACCACAGCCGTGCCACAGAGAGGCTGACAGGGGTGGGCTGTGCGGGGAAGCGGACAACGCTTAAGCTCGGAGCGCAGAGCCCCGCCAGGCTCCGGGACAGCCCCGGCCCCCAGCGCCGCGCTCACCCGTCCGCCATGTTCTCGGCGGGGTGCGCCTCGTCGCTGGAGGTGGCCAGGACGAGGGCAGAGCCCGCCGAGCTCAGGCACCAGTCCACGGCCCTCATCTTCAGCCGGGAGCAGGGGAGCGCTGAGAGAACGCGCAGCCCGGACCCGTAGGCTCCCTGCAACGGCACAGCCCCACGCCGTCCTCCCTTCGCCCCGCCCCGCGCTCGGCGCTGCCCCCCGCGGCCGCGTCCCCTCAGCGCCCCGCGCTCCCGCCATGCTCCGCGCTGNGGCACGCCGAGCCCCGGGAGCGACCCCTTCTCAGCTCCACTCCCTCGGGGCTGGATCCCATCGTGTCAGGAGCAGCCCCACGCTGTCAGGGTACCACGCAGCCCTGTCAGGGCAGCCCGGCCGACCCCGCCACGGGGCTGGTCAGTGGCTCGGGCAGTGCTCTGCTCCGGGGCTGCGGTCTATGTCTCGGCTCCGTTCTTTGCAGAAGCGGACGAGGGGAATGTCGTACTGGCTCCACCCGGACAGCCACGGGGACGCCGGCCCCGTGTACGTGCGCGAGGACGGGGCGCTGCGCGTGGTGGGCGCGGGCGCGGCGGTGCGGCGCGGCCCTCCCCGCACTGCGCCCTTCAGGATCTTCTCCAGGGGCTTCTCCGTGGAGCTGTGCTTGAACAGGGAGGACGACAGGGCGAGGAGGCAGAGGACCGATCACTTCATCTTCACCTACACCAAGGAGGGGAACCTGCGCTACTCGGCCAAGTCGCTCTTCAGCCTGGTGCTGGGGTACCTCTCTGACAACGTGGACCGCATCGACTCGCTGGTGGGTTTCCCGGAGCAGATCGCTGAGAAGCTCTTCTCGGCCGCGGAGGCGAGGCAGAAGTTCACGGAGCCCGTGACGGGGCTGAGGGCCCTGCAGAAGTTCACCGAAGCGTACGGCAGCTTGGTGCTGTGCTCGCTGTGTTTGCGGAGCAGGTGAGTGCCAGCAGGGACAGAGCCAGCACCCGCTGCTGCCCGCTGGCAGCGCCCTTAGCACTGCCCTTAAACTATTTTCTCTCCAACAAAAGTTCTTAAAAACCTTAGAGGCCTTCTAGCACCACCTAACTTTAATCAGCTGACCAGAGCCTTCCTCTGCTTTCCTTTTGTGCCATTCCCTTCCTGTGAGTGCAGCAGCCAAGCCAGCTGCTGGTTTCCTTCTGCCACACAAACCAGTGCAGCCAATAGAATACCTGCGTGTCAGCTATTTCATTTTATTTTTTATTTTAAAGATTAAAACTGCAACTGGTTTTTAAACAACAACAATCAGCATCTGCATAACAATCCACGTGTCACTGCCTCCTTAGGTATTTCATGGGGTGTTTCTGGAATTGCTGTTTGTAAGCATTTCAACACACTTAGCTGGCTGCACAGATGCAGTACACCCTTGCAGACCAGCTGGGCTTATTTACTATAAGTTTCTATCCCGTTTCATTTTCTGTCTCATCTCATTTTCGGGACTCAGCAGAAGGTACAGTTTTGTAGGTGAGTTGCAACCTTTGAAGTCAGGCAGGTTTTACCTTGTGGTTCCTATCCCCCTACAGAACATATTTTATTAAAGTTCTGATTAGAATACAGCACCATTTTTCCACCTTCTCAACGTCCATGTTTTCCTTCACTACACAAGAGTCAGCAAGCTTAGCGCTGGATATGCTTTTAAAGCTCTGCTCCTACTGAAGTCTATGGCAGTAATATAAGGAGTCTGTCTTCCATCTACACACTTTAATAGGGGTGGTTTATCCAGCTTAAAATCAAAGTACAGGCATGTTCATCTGAAGTGCCAAAGGTGTTTTGAGCACAGTAGGAATGTTTGATCAGAGGTCAATTATCTCATTTTATCCCTTAAACGTACTCCCTCATTTTTAGTACAGGTTCTTTTTACAAGCTTAACTCAGAAATGAAGTTACCTCTGGCATATTTTACCATTGCAGAAAGCTTAGTTAAATATCAAGTCCTTGAAATCCAGGAAGTAAGATACCAAGGCGTTTTTTGATGAGTCCTATTTCTGATAGAGACCACTCTTCACAAGCCCTCTGAGCTCCTATTATCTGTCAAGGACTGTCTTGCACTCTGCCTTGCACACAGCTCAGTTGCACGGCAGAGGGATTTGGTGGGCTGGTTTGATACGGGTACTTGCACTAAGAAGATACCCAGATGCTCTTATTTGCATGGGCAAAAAGGCGTTCCTTGAGGGATCGACTCAGTGAGCACCCCTGATTTCACCACCAAAGACACTATCCTTTGGGATTGCTTTGCCATGAGGACTGTGAGTTAAATTCAGGGGAGAACAGTGAATTTGGGGATTGTCTTGCCACAAATGCAGGGGAGGTGGGGGTAAGGTAGAAACTAATATTACTGCGTATTCATGCATGCCATTCTTCAGTGCATTCCCATCTCTAAACCTCATACTGAACAGTTCCAGCGCGGATGTCTGCGTGGCTGCAGAGTGAATCAGATCAGGGAACCAACACAGCTAAAAAAAAAAAAAACCCACTGTGTAACTACTGCCTGGAGCGCAGCCAGGGCTCTGGTTGGAGTCCTGTGGGTGTTGGACTCCAGTCTAGTGAAGGAGTCTGCTTCTCTAGTGAAACGTTGTATTTACATCTGAAGACAGTGAAGTTTTACCATTTGGCAAGCTGTGCTGATAGGTTTAGAATAGATTTTGATTTGTCTACATACTTCTTAGATACTGAGGAAGAGCAGTTTGTGAAGCTGGCTTAAAGTAACTACATTATTCTAAAATGATACCGTAATGATCTGTAAATAAACCCCTAATAGCGGTGCTTGCAAGTTGAAGCCATAGTTGTTCATCTAGTATTTTCTGTCAAAGCAAAACTAAGATATTTGTTTAAGGAGAAGGCTGGGAGCTCAGATGTGTTGTAGGCAGAAAGCAGTGTTAAAAAGGTAATTACACCAGCTGGCTAATTTCTGTCAACTTCATCACAGATGCATGAGAAATAACTGCGTTATGCTTATGACACTTGAGAATATAGGACACTTCTTATGTGCCTGAACAGTGATAGCTTTTTTGTTCTCTACAGGTACCTGGTTATCTCTGAAAAGCTAGAAGAAATTAAGTCTTTCCGGGAGCTGACGTGTTTGGATCTCTCCTGTTGTAAACTTGGAGATGAACATGAACTTTTGGAACACCTCACTAAAGAGGCCCTGTCTAGGTACTAATTGCTTGACACGTATCTGAAGATGACATTTTCTTCTCCTGTCACTGTGCAGTTCAAAGAATCAGGCTGTGACTTTAAAGGAAAATTTCACAAGCAGTAGCATTTAAGTTTGAAGATTTTAGGTTGTTGGTAAACCCTGTTCTTGAGGTAAACAAAGTACAGAATTTTTTGTACACAGAGCACATGATCCAGAGGACATACTGAATCTCAAAGGTCCTACCAATGTGCAAGATAGTTTAAATCAATTGTTTTAAAATCAACTTTTTGTAACTTCCATTGGCTGGCTAAAACATGCATCTGAAGCATTTGGAACAGCTTCACACTTTTGTTCCCTTCTTTAAAGGGAGAAATTCTATCAGCCAAATCTTTAAGCAATATGCCAGATGGAGATTTCTGCAAGCACTGGGTTGAATATTTAATTAATTAACAGTTTATTTTCTAAACTTCACAATTCTGTTTGATGCTGAAGATTGGAAAGTAGAAAACTTGGGAAATCAGAAGGCAGAAAAGCTGCTAGTTGGGGATATAACGTTAACATAAAAACTCCAGTGCATTTTGAGACAAGGTTCTACCCTGAAGTGCTCTGAAGAATGTTCTAATGTTATGTTTTTCCTTGAGTTCCTCTATGGTATGATACCATATTGTTTACCTAAAAATCATTACTGTACCTCTTACCAAATCTGTCCTATTGCATTTTGACAAGCATTTTTGTCTTGACAGTTTTGAGTAAAGTTGAGATTGCAATCCTGATTTAAATAACTTCAATTTATAAAGAGCCTTCTTTTCTCTGTTAGTAAATACTTGTGCTCTAGGACTGGCTTATTGCTGGAACTCTGGCAATAGCTGGTCAAGCGAGTGCTGTTGAGCTAACAGAAGGAATATAAAAACATTTGTTGTTCCTACAAACCCAAGCATTATTCTTGCTATTTTAGTTATTTATTCAATAAGATTTTATTGTCTACTGAAGGTTTGGCACAGGAAGGGCCCAGACTTTCTACACAGAGTTCTAAGACGATTTGCAAAACCATCTGAATTATGTGACTATAAACTATTGTTTATATTTCTCCCCCCAGCGTAAAACGGCTCCTCCTGAAAGACAACTCTTTATCAGATGCGGGCCTTCGCAGAATGACAGCACCAGTACGAGTACTGAAAAAGGGCCTCGAGAACCTTCTGGTGTTAGATTTGTCTTGTAAGTGCTTTGTGGCATAATATTAGTAGCAAACTGTGTCCTTTCTGATGAAGAATTTCTCCTTAATATTGAAGGAATGCAAGTAATTTAATAACTCCCATGAGCCAAGTACGCAAGCCCAGGTTTCAGCAGCAACTTTCCAGAAGGGACAGGTCATACCTCTAAGTCTCAGCCACTTGCTACTTACATAAATATCTTTAATAGTTTCTAAGTAGTATTGTAAAACTTGTGTTTTGATTATTAGAGGAAAAATAGCAGGTTTGACTTGATTTCCAAACATCAAGCGTACTATAGAAAAAAAAAAAGGCCAAAAATCCCTTGTTCAAATATTAGCTTCTGGAACAAATAGTTTTGTGGTATTCTGACCCTAATTCTCCACATTTTTTACTTGGACTTACAGGTAACCCTAAAATCACAGATGTTGGAATTGGATACCTTCTTTGTTTCAAGAAGTTAAACTGTTTGGATATATCTGGGACAGGTCTCAAGGTAAAAGAGCTTCTGAGTTTATTGGACAACGCAATCAAATGCTCTTCCCCTCTGACCACTTTATTTCCCTTCTCACCAGGATGTTAATGCTGTCGTTAAGCGGATCCAAATGCAGATAGGCTTGGTTCAGTCAAAAGTGCCTCTGAAAGAATTTGATCATAGTAACTGCAAAACAGAGGGATGGGCAGAGCAGGTAAGGGATTTTAAATCTATTTTACTCTCTAGAAATTGTCCTAATTTAATACCTGTGGGATATTACATCACTGAATAAGATATAATAAGGGATAGAGTTGTGATTTTTATAGAAATATCAAGAAGAAATAAATACTTTTAACTCCTTCAAATCTCATTTCAGACAGTTTTGCAGTGGGAGCAGGCAGTTATGGAGGCCATCAAGCCACAAGATGACTTGAGGTCCAGAACAGCAGCTCAGCGTTTCTGTACGTAATGACATAGAGACCACATCATTAAAGCATTTTCTATGAGCGAGCAGTCAGTGTTCCAGGCTGGCTTAGCCAAAGTGATTTGCAACACAAGTGTGTGTTTTAGAGGATAATTTTATTTTTCCCCAAAATCTAAACTTATTTTTTCCTCTGTAGATGGCAAGACGCACAGAATAAAGGAAGTTGTCAAATGCAAGTTGGTGGAGGCAGAAACAAAAGCATCTGGGAACTTGCAGTTTTATAAGGAAAAAGTTCAAAATTGCCATTTACCTTTGAAAAAGGAGGTTGCAGGCAGCCATGAATTAAAGAACAACAAAAAGAGAGCTTTGGCAGAACAAGAGAGAGAAAGGACTTCTAAACAGAAGCATCTGTGCCTCACTGTGGAGGACTGGGATTTGTTAAATACCTACTGAGTCAGAAAGAAGTGGGTCTTTTGTTTGTTTTCTTGCTGATGACAGAGTTTAGACACATTGAAGGGCAGTAACAAAGGAGACCAGTATTGTTCACTCTGGTTGCTGTGATGTGCTTGTGGGTTAACCTATGCTTGGGGAGGGGAGGGCTAAGGTCAAAGAAGAGGAAGATGATGATATTACTGTATATTTTCAATACATAATTTTTTCAAATAAAGTTTTTGGTGTCATCCTTAACTACATCTTCTGACACAGGTGTTCACAAATATAGGAGGTGCTACCCCTTCTCCTCTCTTGTCACCTTAGGGACAGAAGACTAATCATTGCAATCCATCTGAGATGAAAGTGCACGGTGTTCATTAAGTGCATTGGGCCTTTAATAATGCTGGTGGTACAGAAACCTCAGCCTGTAAGCATGAGGCTGTGCTGACAGAGCTCTGACAAAGGGAGGAAGCAAACAGGATGAGCACAGGCCCGGGGAGGGGGAAGGGAAGCAGAGAACAGTAAAACAGTAACCCCTCAGTAATGTAGTTATTGCAGAAATCCAAACAGAAGTCCCCTCTCTCCCTACTTTCAACCCAGACAATGAATGCTGGAACTGGGTTACTGCTTTAAAACCCATTCTCAGTGTTTATGCATGCTTGCAAAATGCTAACTGCACTTCACCATCTAAAACATCCAGGGAAGCGTTCACTGAATTGCGTATGTTTGCTCTAAAAGACAGATAATCAGAATCATTTTGCCTCAGTCTGTCTGAAGCCAAGAGTACAGCTGTAGCCCTACAGGTTTATCTTAAAAACACACAGGACGGGAATTCAATCAGAACTGACTGAGGTGCACAGTGCCCGTGAGCTGGGCCCTGAGAGACTCACTGTGCCCTTTAAGACCAGCAACTTAAGTATGTTTCCTCTACCAGTGCTTATTTAGAGGGTATCTCCCTTTCACACAGTCTCTATCAGAATTCAGTGACAAGGAAAGCAGCACATCCTTGGAAATCACAAAGATGCTAAGAAAGGGAACTTTGCCTCTCAAATGTGTAGAGATGAGAGAGAAGACCTTTTATCTCTTTGTTCCTTTATTGCTGAAGTTTCTTCAAAAAGAGCAATAAACAAACAAGCACGCTTGCATTCAAGCCCTACATTTTTTCCCAGAAACTCAAAACTATTTATAGCTTCCACTGAAGACTGCATCAGCCCTCTTCTAAGGCAAAAAATGGCACAAACAGTGACTTAGCAAAACAGCTTCTCGACAGGCTGTGACGCCCAAGCACAATCCTCCTCGCACAGCTGCCTTTTGGCTCAATGGCCAACATGGATTTCTTTTGCTAGCCCTTCCATGACTGTGATTTGCTAATTTGACCATGAAGAGATGCCAGCCTCAGAGAATTGCATACTCCATTTCACATCAGTAAAGCAGCTGGGAGCTGATGCTTTGAGACAGAAAAGAGGCACGTTGTGATTTGGCGTGGAGGTCTGCCCAGGTCACAGGAGTGTCAGTAAAATAATACGGTATAGCTTCACTTTTCTAAAGAGGTATTTTAGAGCACTGTGCTTATGTTTTCTGTCCCTGATAAAACCAGTCCTTAGCCCTCCATGCTGACCAGCAGACTTCCTCCTTCAAACGCACCATTGCATAAACTTAATCCTAGGATGACTTAGGCACATTTACCACTCTGTCCTCAACCCCCTAACCTCTCCTTACAGCTCTAAGGCACAAATCCTCCTCTGAGGAGGGGAGGTGCTGCACTGACCATCAAATAAGGACTGAGGGAATCCAGGAATTGCCACATGGGCCCACCTAACCAGCGTCTTCTTCCCAACCACAGCAAATACCAGAGGCTCCAGAACACTGTGGCCGTCTTGAGATCTCTGACGCAGAGTAAACTTACTAACTGTAATTGCTGATCTCAATGCTGAACATAAAGGTTTCTGTATTATTATACATATATTTAAACACCAGATTAGCTCAGTCCTTACCAACTACTCTTACCCACACCCAGTTCCACCACGAGGAATCCATCTTACAAAGCAGTGTGCAGCGCCTGCAGCCCCCTTGCACTCTCCCAGGGCAGAAGGCTTACTACACATCCTCCCACTTCAAAACCAACAAAGGCAGCAAGCAGCCTGTGGCTGAACCCAGCCTGGATCACAAAGCAGCTCTTCTCCCCCAGCACAGAGTGCTGCCCCTCAACCACCCCACCCTGAGCTCCTCTGAAGAAATGATGCAGAACTTCTGTGAGAATTACCCCCAAAATGCTTTGGGAGTAATAAGAGGAACACAGCAATTACAATAAGCCAGGATTTACCTACCCCAAATCAGCCTTGTTGAAATGTCAGATGCCTGTGATTTTGTAGTAAAAACGTGCATCTCTATTTCATGGTTTGACTGAGGGTGATAGCCCGAATGTGAGGAACGTTTACCTGAAAAACTCTGAATCGCTCTCCCAAGCTGCAGCACCGAGCACTCTGCAGCGATGTGCAGGCGTGGAGAAAGCAAGCCACCCGTCCTCGCCTGGATGGAAAAGGACAGGTTACTAAACACGGCTCTAGAAATTTCCATAGCACCTGTTCCATTGTGCTGAGTTTTGCCGTTTCATTCTGGGTAAAGCATGAGTCAGAACACAGCAAGGCTATTTTTAAAAGATCTTTCAGGTCTATGGCTGTATCCCGGCTACAAATTAGAGCAAACACTCACCATTTGTACAAGTCACGGAGAGAAGTCGAGTTACAGGTCACAGGACAGAGGAAACAAGTGAACTGGGATTTAGTTTTAAAGATCTATAGCATGACTGCAGGAAGAGCAGTGCCTGATGTTTATTTTGGGCCTCGAACAGTGGGAGCACTCCCTGTAAATCTGGGATCAGGCTCGATGTTTTAGACACAGATGAGTTTTTCAAAGAAGCAGAGAAAGACCACAGCTTTCTTAAATTTCAGTGGCACGTGTACCTACATCTCACGGGCTGTTGGGAAGGCAGTGGGCAGGAGGGAACCACGAAGACCCCGTGTCATCCCACAGCCTGGCAGCAGCTCCTGGTTTTCTTCTGCTCACTGCTCCAAGGCTGCATGAACTTCATTTCCCTCCTTCTTCACTTACGTGAGCAGCCATTGGACTGGGATGCGTTGACATACAGAGCTGCCACTCAAAACCCGCACAGCCCTGAGAGAAGCACGTTTGGGTGGGCCCGGGTTCCCTCTGAGCGCCCAGGCTGCTCACAGGGACACACAACACTGATTTTTCCCCACAAACCCTAATATTTCCACTACAGCTTTCCTCACCATCACACTCTCCACGTTGACATGGGGTGGGAGCCGTGTGGGACAGGGCCTGGCCCGCAGTCCCCACATACATCACCCCAACACCAGGCCCCGCAGGAAGCACCCTGCATGCACAGAGCCTTCAAAGCTGCTGTGAGAGGACCACAGACATGCTTTACACACACACACAGCCTTTTCCTGCCCATGAGGATCAGGAGGGGGAAGCCATGCCAGAGGAGAGCACCCAGGAAAACCCAGGAAGGTGTCCCACAGCCGGTGCCCAGCCTGCAGCAACCAGGGCCTGCTCTGGGAGCTTCCAGGGGCTGGCACAGCAGGAGGACAACGCAGGAGGCGATGGTGCAGTAGGTTCCTCAGTGCCCACCCCTCACGGCTCACAGAGGTACTCGTCGGACCAGCTGGCACAGTGCTGCACGCCGTCCCGGCACCGCGTCCTGGGCACGCAGGCGCAGTACTGGTAGTGCAGGGGGCTGCAGCTCCACCATGCCGGGCCGCAGGGAGGGCAGGCGGCCGCTGTGGGGGCAAGAAACAGAAAGTGAACAAGAAATGCTGCTGCACTCAGTGGGTACTGCCTTCCTTACGTCATTACGCCATTTTAGGTTGTGGAGTCTCCTTCCCTGGAGATATTCAAGCCCCGCCTGGACGCCTACCTGTGCAACCTGCTGTAGGGAACCTGCTCTGGCAGGGGGGTTGGACTCGATGATCTCTCGAGGTCCCTTCCAACCCCTTCAATTCTGTGATTCTGTGATTTCACTGCATGACCGCTATCAAGCGGCCACCAGTGATGACCCTGAGTCTGTGAGCCCACCAAGGAGATGCTATGAGGACCTTTGTGGCAGGGATGTCACCCTGGGAGCAGCTGTAGTTCATGCTTTTCAAGCTACCTGAGCTACAGTCCCCCTTGGTCTTCGGGACAATCCTGTCTCCTGACCAAGGACCAAAGCCCAGCTGTGAATGAGTGCTGCTGCCTACAGCTACACATCAAGATGAAACTGCTCCATGCTCAGCAAGTCACAGGGAAGGAGTGACTTCTGGGGCTGGGAGCAAAGAACCATAGAATCATTTAGGTTGGGAAAGACCTTCAAGATCATCAAGTCCAACCATCAGCCTGACCTACCAAGTCCCACCACTTCACCATGTGCCTTAGCGTCACATCCATAGAGCCATTTGGGTTGGAAAAGCCTTTCCAAGCATGGAGTCTCCCTTCTCAGCTGCCTCCAGCCTTTGGCAGCTGATGTGAAGGAGCCCACATGGTTCTCCCAGGTCTTATTCTGTGTTTCAGAGGAGGATGCCAGCCTCCAGGCACTTCCAGCAGCGTCAGTGAGCACCAGCCCCACAAAACCTCTTCAACATATCAGCAGACCTTTTGCTAACAGCAGCCCGAAGGCAGACTTACCGCTCCCCATCTCATCAGAGCAGTCCCCGCAGTCGTTCATCCCGTTACACCTCTGGTCAGCATAGACCCAGTGTGCAGGGTTACCACAGTGGAAGACCAGGTATGGTGGGAGGCTGTGGGGTAGGTCACCTGCAAGGGCAGAGGCCGTGCTGAGCTCCTGCGGGTACAGCTGTACCTGCTGGAACAGGGACGGGCAGCACCGAAGCATTTTGTGTATGTGAGACAGGTCTTTGGAGGACAGTAGGAAGACCAGTGTGGGAGGCCCACGCAGAGCAGCTCACCGCAGAGTTTCTCCTGCTCATCCTCTCCGTTCCTGCAGTTGGTGGTTCCGTCGCAGACCTGGCTGGCCGGGACGCAGGTTGCTCTGTCGTTGCACAAGAAGCCCGTCCGGTTACTGGGGGTTATGCAGAGGCGGCTCGCTGAGGGGAAAGCAGAAAACACCATTTTCTGGCATTTTCACGTTCACAGATGGTATGGGGAACAGATCAAGGAGAAGACCCCAGAATCAAAGGGGGAATTCAGAAATTCGTTATTTTGGAAATAACTTGGGGCCAACCCCAACCTCCTGTGGCTTCCAGGCGGACACCAGGAGCATGGCTGTGCCACCCACAGTTCCTACAGCCAAGTTGCAGCTCACAGCCACCCCTCTGGGTCCCTTCCCTCCCCATCTGCACCAGGAAGAGTTTCTTCCCATCCCCTGCAGCATCACACCTCCCTCACCACACCAATGCCAACCCTCAGGGACCAACCTGGAGCACGGAGCTGCAGGCCCAGTGCGATTGCCAGGCCCACGGCAGCCGCTATGGCAGCCAGGAGCAGCAGCAGGACGCAGGCCCGTCTTGAGGGGCAGCCCAGGTGGGTGCCACACAGCTGGCAGCGGCCTGTGGGGAGGCAAGTGGGGAGGTGAGGGCCTGGGAAGGGTTTGGGGGGCTCTGATCGCGAGGGTGGTGGCTGAAGGGGACTATGATGTGAGGCTGCTGAGGTCTGGGGGTGTGTGTGCCTCTCCTCTGCTTAGGTTCCTACGTATTTCCAGGAAAAAAGATGGATGTGGTCACCTGAGAAACATACATCTGCATAACGGGTCACTTAAGATGATTAATAATTGGATTTTGGTATTTCTGAGTATAAAGAGCTTTGCTGAAAACCTCAGGATTTCCTAGCCGTGCCTCTACTTAATTGCCACACGCTGTATGAACACCAGCAGACACAGCCGGTGCTCGGCTGCGAAGGGATCCAGGATGCAGCGACCACCCCCTATGTCAGGCACGGGCAGGAGTCAAAGGCAGCGCGTTGCAGCTGAAAGGCGAGCAGTGAGCTGCAGCGTCTGTCTACAGGACAACGCCTTTGACCAGGAGGCAGAACGGCTGCAAATAGACATGAGTTTAAAAGAATGGCAGTGAGGAAACGCTGTCGCAAGCCGATCTGCAGGCTTACTATTGATTGTGTGTGATCTCACTTTCTCCTTCTTAACGCAGACAAAATTTGCTGAAGCTTAGCTATTAAAACGTGTAGAAAGCCCACAGAAATTTCATTAAGAGCCTCTTTTGTGGCAGGGTAAGATGACATATCATGCTGCTACACCATCAGTCTGCCATCTCCAGGCCAACAAAAAGCATCTTAAGTCTATTAATTTTACGGTCTGGACGTTTCACGACAGAGGGAAGGAAAAGAAAAAAAGAACAGCCTCAACAGATCATAAACACTGCCTGTATTTTACTTTACACAGATAGCTTCAATTGATTTAGAATTCAGTAAGAAAGATGTTAAGCTCGGCATCTTATTCGTTACCTTGTTCCTCAGAGAAGGACTTGGCTGAATCAAAAGTAGCTACATCACCATTCCTCTAGAAGTAAAAGAATAAAACACCACTTACAGAAGTAGCTCATAAGCACGTAATGTCTGCTTTTCTAGCTCTTGTACCATCTTACCCAGGAACGAGTATACGTATATATACACATACAAACATATATTGACATAGAAACAAAAGTTGCCCCAGTAGAAACAGCCCAGATTCAGTTCACAAAGCAGTCAGATTGCCTTTCAAATCTGTTACCCATTTGTACAACAAATATTAACGCAAGCCCAGCACCTGATAGCAATAGTTTTGCACTGATAGCCTCCCATATCAAATCAGGTAAAGCAGGCATCACTAGGAAACTCAGAGGGCGCTGATAGCGAGGTCAGACAAACAATGTCATCAAGAACACGTGTATTTTAGGAACCAGTCATGAACAAGATGTTTCTGAAGAGCAGGACCATACCTGAGGGTGAGTTTTGTTCATTCCTCCCAGAGCTACAGTCTTCTCAGCAGCTCAGAGGAGCACAGGCAGCTCTCTGCACCCCGAAATCCAGCCATGCTGCCGACATATAGTAGCTCTGATGTAAGCAATGTTACCAGGATACAAACAGCAACAGAGGGAGGGAAGCGAGGAGCACGGTGTGCCCACGCACGTGGGCAGGGGAGGACAGCCAGGCTGAGCCCTTTCTCTGGCTGGGAGCAGGGCTTCCAGTTTGCTTCTCCCCNGCAAACAGAGACTTCCGATGCTGGCAACCCCATTGCCACTCCTGACACGCGTGCAAGATGAATGCTCACCCCCAGCTGAAGCATTTTTATTTACCTTGGTGCCAGCCAGGAACTGAAGGAAATGAGCTGAAAGCCTGAGGAAAGGGAGTCAGACTGCCTTCACCCAAAGCACCTCTCCCCACCTCCTTGCCAAGTCAGGGCTGACCACTGCCATCACAGCAGAGGCTCCTGTGAGATGATCAGGTCTGAGCAGAGCTGTGCAGGATGCAACCTCCTGGAGTACCTTCCTTGCTTGGACAATAAGAACAGGTACAGCAAATCCTCCAGGGTCCTCGCTTTTACTTCCATATGTGAATTTCCAGGCCTGCAGCCTTAGCTCAGCCTATAGCTAGCATGAAATCACACGGAACTGTAGGGGTTGGAAGGAACCTCTGGAGATGATCTAGCCCACCCCCCTGCTAAAGCAGGTTCCCCGGGGTGGGTCACACAAGAAAGCATTCAGGCAGGTTTTTAACATCTCCAGAGGAGGAGACTCCACTGCCTCTCTAGGCAGTCCGTTCCAGTGCTCTGTCACCTTC
>WBMW01003761.1:186299-234155 GCA_013396635.1 Penelope pileata
GCTCTTGTTGAACCTCATCAGGCTCCTCTCCACCCAACTCTCAGCCTGTCCAGGTCTCCCTGAATGGCAGCACGGCCTTCTGCGGCGTCAGCCACTCCTCCCAGCTTTGTAACATCAGACTGCTGAGGGTGCATTCTATCCCTTCACCCAGGTCACTGATGAAGATGTTGAACAAGACCAGAGATAACAGACTGCAGCCTTCAGAACTGGCTGCAGGCTTCAGCACAGCGTTTTGCACTGTCAAGGATGATGTTCTTGCTCGCAGGAGAGTTCATCCCTGCACCTGGACACTCCAGCACCTCCAAACTGTTGCCACCCCACAGCCAACAGTCCTCCCGCTGCCCAAGCACTCACAGAACTAGTTCACCCGGGCTTTGGAGAAACTGGCAACTGCACTGTCTGAAAGTTGACCCCAAGACAGCTTCACTGAATGAACTGATTCAAAGCACCAAGTAATGCCCAACATGGGTTAACAACTGTTGCTACTTCCCTCTCCGTCCCCAAACACGGAACTCATTCTTCATTGAGTCATTCCGTGCTTCTTGGTGACACCTGCCAACCCTGTACCCACCTGTACACAGAACTGCCAAAGTTAAACACAACCTTGAGGAACTCCTCCTGCAGCATGGCCACACTGACGTGCCCAAAGCAGAAGTTTCTTACAGGAATGCATCACTGCTAAACTCCATGTCAGGAAACTCCTGTTCAGAGGGGAATTGAGGGAGAGGACACCAAAGCTCTGAGCAGCAAACAGCCTGCACCTCTAGGCACTCACACCATGGCACGATGACAGATAATCCATAATGAAAATGTTTAAGATATGGAGTAAAAGAGCTTTTAGAGGCAAGTGCATGTGAGACCTGACATCTACCATTATCTATTTCCTAGATCAAGGTTATCAGTTGCAACCAAGCAGGCAGTTGGGTTTCAGAGCAGTTATACCACATCAGACCATGAGTTCAAACACAAGAATTTAACGAGAACAAGGTAACGAACACAAGCAAGTCCTTCTGAAGCTCAAGATCTTTACCAAAGATGAGGGAAGCTGAAAAGGGAACAACGATGAACATCTCAAGCACGATGCGAGGCTACTGCTGATTCTATCTCCTAACCCAAAAAACCTAACCCCCCCAAACGTACCATAGCTGTTTCTGCCGGTAATGAATTGCACACGTTTGAGACAGATGCCTTACTCACATCAAGATGATTCCATTTAAAATCTGATGCAAGTTCAACTGAACATTTGCCTAAAGAGAATACAAAATGCTCTCCTCTGCCATTTCAGTAATTGAAGGCCCTTCATGTACCGGTGGTCTCGGGCAGAGATCAAACCCAAACTGCAGCCTCTGAAAAATGAAGATGTTAGGAAGTTAAACATTAAAAAAAAAAGTGGGACAAGCCACTCTGCAAAGTCAAATGCCAAGATAGCTTAAATACTCCACTTAGATTAGCAACCTTGAGAAACTGTTCAATTACTGCAGCTAGGTAGCATCTGATTTCACTAACGGAAGCTGCTTTGACGTGAGCTTACCAGCACAACGCTTAACGAGCTCTCTAGCCTCTGGCTCACTCTGGAAGCAGGACTGCCAAGTGTCAGGTTGCTATGGGTGCGCAGTTTCCTGTGACCTAACAGCACAGTGCTGGATCACTGCCTTCACTGCACACATTACTCAGCTGAAGGGTCATTAAACAGTGAACAAAAGACAAAACACGTAAAACTTTTATTTGATCAATTTGTTTTCTCCCTTTGTTGTAGACCTGTAGGCAGAAACAGTGCCAAATAAAAGCAGAAGTTGTTTAACCCGAACCTAGGAATGTTAGCCATAAAGTCAGACATCTTGGAACAGACAGGAAAGTTTCACGTTCACAAAATTAAATCATCAACGTAACAGAGGCTGTTGGGTACACATTTAAAACAGGCAAAGAGCCACAGCTTTGTGAAGCTGTAACACGCTCTCTGCAACTACATGTAACAGTAAATTAAAATATTTTAACAGACTCAAAAACATCTACGTGTTACTTATTCAGTTACAAAAACCTGGGATTGCCGAAGTCTCCTCTGGAAAAGCATTCCAGAACAGTGTAGTGTTAAGAATACGGGCAACAATCACTGGAGAAGAGCCCATGCTTACAGATTTTTAAATAGCCATTTGCATACATCACATCTGATACCCCTGGAAGCAGAACGCTGGCATTTTTGGGCTGAAACAGAGCTGTATCCTGAGGTTTGCTGTAAGCGAGCAGAAATGCCTGTCCCAGCTGCATTACTGCAGCAGAGGGCTTTCCCATGGCTGTTACGCAAGCCAACAGCGTTCTGAAAACATTGCACAACTGATTTTCAGAACAGTCAAATTTGAGGCCTTTGCAGCAATGCCACCTACACACAGAAAGGAACGTGTCGGTGGCTGCTGACACCCAGACTTCTGGGCTGCATCGCTGCTCACTGGAAAGGAATTTAACATTAACAGGTAAATTAAGACTTCAAATTACAATTTCTGTACATCGACACAAGCCTGTTTTAAACAAACCTCCGTGTGCTCTTACGCATCGCTGACAGAAAATCTGCTTGAATCTAGGTCAGAGCTTTCAGCAGCACTGTGTAGGCAACCATGCGCATTCCTGCTTAGGCCCCTGCAAGGACCCAGCACCTGCAGTTTACACAGCCAGCAGTTACAGGCAAACCAGGCATGGCTACTGAACCAGTTTTAACAGAAACTGAAGAGTGTACTGTATTCTCCAGAATCTCAACAGTTTTCACCAGAATTCAAACCCTGAAGAGACTGGTTTGTTTGGATGATGAGCTGGAGATCATGCATTCTAGCCAGTTTTAAACACTTACAAAGAGGCCTTGAAATAAATCACACATCCTCAAACAGTGAATACTATGGGAACTAGCATGTAGTAATCTCAGAAAAGAATGGCAAAAAAAATAGAAATATGGGAGACACTGTTAGTTGTTGTTGTGTTAGTGAGTCACACAGCAAAGTCAGGTCACGTTGCCTACGAGAGGAATGCTACAGACAGTCCTTCACACTGACAATTATTATCACAGACAATAATTAACCACAGCAAAAAGCTGTACAGTCAACATTTTCTATACAGTCATTTTTATTTGTCCGTTCTCATTTCTCAGGAATCATCTTGTTTCTGTAAATGAAGTTACAAGACTAGAATAGTTCATCAAGAATGGAAAGCAGAATTTCTTCAGAAAACACAGGCTCTAACTTTACAAGCAATTTAAGATGTAAAGGCTGAAGTTTGACAAAGTAACTGACCATGTTATGCCCTGCATGTGAAAGGATATGTCCACAAGACTTAACAAAGTTTCCATCTTCCACAAACTGAGTTCTAGCCTACAGTACCTCACAAATGCTTTCCATCCTGGATATTGCCACACCATAGAAAAAATATATTTTCATTTCTGGAGAAAGGGTTGTTTGTGCATGGATATTAACAAGTACCAAAAAAAAATCAGCAGGTAATTTTATAATATTTTCTCTTAACTACAACAGAAAGTGCAACACTAAAAAGGCATCTCCTGCCTACTTAAAATTTCTTATACCTTTACAGAGCTAACTCTTGAATGTACACATCATACCCTAGAACGCACAAATAAGTTTTGGAAGTGTCATGGCAGAAGTATGGAAAGCATGCTTACAACTTTTGTAAGCAAAAAGACACAGAGCAAACACCAGTGAAAAAAGTGATTATGTCTGGAAACAAAAATTTGAGGTGTCTGAATCTTCACTACTAGCTGAAAACAAAATCCCATGACATCTGTAGATTCTGTAACTTTATCTGCATTTAAAGACTTGTTGCTAAGCTTCTTATCTGAAGAACCACCACAAACAATCAGGAGTTGCTAGCGCTGTTAGAATTAGTCTATTCAATCCCACGGAGACTTATTTAGATTGCTGATTGAGCCAGATTAACTTTTGCAGGGAGAGGTCCTGCTTCTTCATGCTCCTCAGTCTTGCATCTAACCACAACAAGTGCAGAGGATGGGTATCTGTTCAGTTTTTGCTCATTCATGTATTCCAGATCTCCATAGATGCTCAGCTTCTGAAATATTTAAATGAACTACTTTAAGACAAAGACTTTTAATACAGGCACAGAAATAGGAAAGAATTGTTCTGCTATAAAAATCATCATTGAAGCAACAAAATTTGTTTGCTCACCACATTTGCAAAATAAAAAACTCTTTCCAATTAACGCCCCACAATATTTATTAGTCCGTAGAAAGCAGTAACATAAAAGTAATATAATGAATAAATTCAAAATATTCTAAAGTTATAAAATACAGTTACCTCAGATGGAACATACTGCTCTACAGCTGTGGCTACAGTTGCACAACAAATCCAGAGCAGCACCAACACTGACAGGACAAGTGTAGTCGTTAAAATCCAACTGGAATTTCTGAAATGAAAAGAATGTTACTAGATTTCATATCCTGAATACAAAATAATGGACCCTCTAAAGAGTTCTGCTCAATTTTGACTGTATTTCTTGCTCATTTACTGGTCTTTCTCTTTTCCAGCCACACTTCAGATACCTGGTGTTAATGTAGCCTCTAATGCCTATTTAGTATCAAACTTGAAAGACACTAAGCGACTTACTGGATTCTGTTTATTGGGCCCTAAGTTTCCTCCCACTTACAATGTTAAAAACAGATTTTCATTATGCATTTAAGGTGCAGTTCACTGATCCTTCACGTTTACACTTTTAAGGAAACAGTCATCATTGACTAAGGGAAGAAAGAGCCAACATGCTGATATTCAGCAAAGCTTTGATGTATACTGGGTGTTTTCAGACTAGATGTGAGACACAACAGTGTTCTTTCATATCTGAAAATAAAAATGCTTTGTCCTGAAACACATCCAGAGCCAAAGAACTGGCAAAACACAGAACTGATTAAACAGTTTGCAGAACATACTGAAAAAAAAAGAGTGTAGGAAGTTATCAACAATATGTTCCACACTGAAAAAAAAAGCATAGGGAATTATCAATATTTTGGTCAACTAAAAAGGAAAAGAGAATCCAAGTTGACAGCATAGCCCACAGATAACAGGGGCTAGCACACAATGTAACAATAACAAAAGGTCAGATACAAAAATTTAACTGCTCCGCATCCTAAACCTAACAGACTTGTAAAACTGATACCTTACAGCAATGCCACCAAACACCACTGTCCCCCATGCCAGGTCCTGACATACATACATGGAAAGACACTTGAAAAAACTGTCATTTCCTTGCTCTTCAAAAAGTCCTCGGTAGGTCTGCGAACTTCCTGGGCGTAGGTCTGCTGAAATACAACAGCAGAAACAGATGTCAGAAAAGCAATAGAAAACCCAAACTTTATACAGTTTGTCTGTACAGAAAACATGAAAGGAAGCTTTTAAATCGACCCTAGCTTGCACGTTTCTATTTCCAGCACAGCTTGATTAGCACCACAGACTCTGCTAAGTGTACATAGTGCAGTATACATAGCAAACAATTATACTTGAGCTTTCTATACAAATTGCTGAAATACACCACCTGCAACTTGGATTTTGATTTGTTATTTTTTTCTTGCATTTGCTCTTCCAAATCACAAATTAAAACTTACAGGCTGTTTTACTCAGGGACAAGGAGCCTCTTGTATCTTCAGTTTCCTGATCGAGCTGTGGAACATACTGTACTTCTGGCTTTGACTAAAACAAAACAAGGAGTCAGGAGATCCTGTTAGCAAGCTTCCACTAAGCTTGATCATTTACATTTTCAAAATTAATAGAGAAGTTAGCCTTAAGACATGCACCATTCACCTAAGTTTATTTAAGCCCCCTACTGGCACTAGATGCAGCAAAATGCTATCAAGAACTAAACACTTGAGTCTTCCCTGAGATTGGAAGGAGCAGAGTTGAGTATTTAGCAGCCAGAACACCTTAATCTTAAGGAAAAAGGCAGGCACCTGGAATATGACAATTTTGCCATCATCTGCTTGCAGGTAGAAAGTCCATGAGGATGTTATGAAGCTCTGAGCGGAATCCATCATGTCACTCCAGAACGATCTCACCAGTGTCAGAGGAAAGAGGAGATGAATTCTTGGCATCAGGGACATTAACTGCAAGTACAAGATTAACTGGTGTTCAATTTGTTTTTATATGACCATAAAAACATATAAATAAAACTTACATTCATGCTCACTCATCACCCCAGGTCTTTATTTCAGTCCTTAAAAAGATTTCTTTTCCATTCAAAGAAGTTTAAAAAAGAGAAGCCACGCTGAACAGAAAACAAGTAGGTGGTATTTGAAAAACATGTCATCTACTTACTTGCTCTTGTCTTAACTCAGCAAATGGCAACTGGTTCTGGCATCCAAGATGGCAAGCATATTGTTCATCAGACTGGGAGTATGCTTCAGTACAGGCTGCAAGAGAAGTTCCCCAAATGAAAAGATAAATTCTGTGTTTTAGTTAAGAAAACATTTTCAACATAAGTTGGACCAGAAACAAAGCAGCAGTTAAACTGACAATCTCATTTGCAGGGAAAGATGCAGCAATCATTCCAAGGTTAGCATTCGCTGTGAGGCCTAATGAAGGTTACTTCATTAGAAGGAATCAGAGCTTACACAGATCAGAAATCTGAAACCTGAACGCAGCCAGAGCACCCCATCAGAAATGTTAGTCTTAACAAACTAAGGGTTGCAACTTCTCACTGATTTTCCTACTACCGCTAGATTTCTTCCTGTACACATCATGAACTTCTTTTTCCTTTGTCCCAGAGAACAGAATTGGAATCCTAAAAGGACAGAGACCACAGGTCCACTAAACCTCTCAGAGGTAACAGCAGAAGTCACGGTATCACAGGAAAACCAAAAGGAGCATTCTCCTGATAGGATTACAAGTGCAGTAACTATGTTTAAAGTATTACTGATTTATTTTCCAACAAAAATAAATGAAGCCAACTCTTCAATTTACAAGTATATCCTATTAATTGTTCACTAGAGACACCATGAATACCAAGAAATCTAAATTATTCACCTTAATACATGGAGAAATCAGGCAGACAACACATGGACACAGCTCTTTCCCAAAATACTGAAGCTGAGGTGGACAATGTTACAGCACTACAGAAACTAAAGATTCACATCAAGCAGCAGCAGAGTACAGCAGCTCTCCCAGTTTTCCCACAGGAACAAATGCACCATCTTAAAGGCTGGAAAGCTGGCAGTAAGCATGGCACCAGCAGCAAAGCATGTGAGTATTCAGCTCATAGCACCTGAACAGTAGCTCTATAGCACAAGTGCCACCGAGCTAGTGTTAGTAGACATGAAGAGACATCAGGAGACCGAACTGAGCAGATCAGCCAAGACATATCCTGCCAAGCACAGAATAATTAGGCGGGTACCAACCAGTGCAACAGATTACAGAACAGAAGCCAGCAAAAGACAACAGCCTCAGGAAGGAGAGTTAAATCAGAAAGTAAGCAACTGTTCCATTACCTCTACATGTGGTTTATTGCTACATCACCCTTTTTTATGGCACTCTTTCACGTATGGTTTGACAACTAGATTGACATGCTGTATCACAGCTACACGCAGCGTGTGACAGACTAGAGCATTAGCCCATTTCCAGAGCATTTAATACAGCTTTGTATCACATTAACATCTTTGCATGTCAGGCTTTCCACTTGTGCATCTTCCAGCAGCTCCCTGAGCTCCTGCACTAGCCCTCTTGTTTTTATGAATTACTGAGAAGACAAAAGCCTCCTTTCCGTGCTGACTCGGTCCTAATTAAACTTTAGAAATAGAGGGGAGGTACTCATTTTCCTGCCTTGGGCTTTTATGTCACGCTGAATCTCTGAATAAAACTGTTAATCAGCCACATCAATATTATTAGATAGAATACACCACACCACAAGTTACAAGGCAGGCAGTACATCAGGATATGTGTTCTTACTCCACCTGAACAACTCACTTTTATAAACAAGTTTGATGAGAATTGTAAATAGGCCTGAGGTTGCATGGAATTATTAAAGAAGTGTTGATTGGGTTCTTTTTCCAGTCACTTTTTTTGTTTTCCATGATAACACTTTTTACAGTGAATTTAAATATTTGCAATTTAAAACAATGTTATGAAACTTGAGAAACTTGGGAAAATGGCAACACTAAGGATTGTGTAAGGAGAAACTTGCTGAGAACGTGCAAACTTCCCATAAGGTTTTTTTTAAATATCCTATACACAACCTTTAAGAAGTTGTTAAACAAAAACAAGAAGCAATTGAAATAACCCTGCCAGTTTAGCAACACCCTTCAGCTGTTCCTGCTCTTCCCTCTGTGCATCTCCCCACCACGGGATGTTACAGGAGTACTGAATTCTTACCAGAATCACACTCCAGTTTGGTTCGGTTCAGATCGATGCCATCGTCCACAAACTGACAAATGGAGAACAGCCTGCAGCCTCGCTGGCACGCGTACAGTTCCTCTTCCTGGGAAGGCACAAGAGAAGACTTGCACTCCTCCATTCAAGAATAAATTGTCAAAAAAAAAAAAACAAAAACAAAACCAACCCACAATTTGTTTTTGAGGAAGTGCTACAAAAAGCCACCCACTGGAATAGCATTCCCCTCCCCTCCTAGAAGTCAGCTAAACACGACAGTCTGGATCCTCTGCAATAAAGCCAACCTACAGCTCTTTGACACTGCAATGCAACCTGATTTGTTGCAAACAGAGCTCTCCATCCTGGGGTCACTCACACCTGGAACAGCAAATTCTATTTCGCAATTCCAGTCCTACAGCTCACTGCAAAGCCACACCACGTTTTTGAAAAAGTGTTGTTTTAAAAAATGAGAGATACCACTGTAAAAGATTCACTGACATTTCACCACAGGAGGAGTGGACAGTCCTCCATCTCAGAAGTTTAACAGAACCCAGCGGGTAAGGGCCAAAAATACTCTTTTTTGACACAGTATTATGACGTACCCACCAGTCTCTAATCAGAACTACAGCAAAATCATCAAAATAAATGATTAACTCCTGATTAACTTCCATAGCAATACCATGGCTAACTGCTGACTTGTCTAACCCATTTCACAAAACCACGTTTTTATTTCATAAGGGGAACAGTGATTTCTCACTGTAACTATAACACTAAGATTACACAGCACTGAAGTCCTATGCCCAGCGTTATTTTTCTGTCCACAACTCCAGAGCAGTGGATGGGCACTTTGCACATGGGATGTCCTCCCAGCTGCAGAACCACAGCCAGCTCCTTCACCTGAGTGCTCCTCCCTGCAGCCACGAACCAGATCCATCAAGAACTGCAGAACCACCTAGGTGACTGCAACCAGCTGCTTTACAGGTGGAAAACAGACTCCAAATTAATTTAACAAAAACAAACACACCACACCTTGCTGCATAACCTACTGAAACCGCAGTGCCATTGTTTGAGAGCACAAGTGTGCGTGCTTTAAAGGCAGCTCAGCCAAAAGCATGGATTAGAACTCCACTCTAACGCAGACAGGATGGCTAAAACAGTTATGTCCTTACAGAAAACACATTCTGTAACGTGGCATCCACACAGAACTGGCTTTAGCAAACAGATTTCTATGGCAGCCTTCCACAGAAGTCTTAGTGAAAACCCACGTACTCTCCAACGATAACTGAAACAACTTCCTTCCGTTCATCTGGCAGCTCTGTGACAAACTGAACAAACTGTGAAGGAAGAGGTGGCTGCATTATTCAACGTTTCCAGCAACACATAACAAAGAATTCACAAGCAGATGAAGAAGCACAGAAGTACCAGCTTTACCTGAAGTGCCAGAACAGCGTGGAACTACTTCAGGACAACGTTCAGTCTCAGTTTCCCAGCTTCAGCTCTTCCTCCTCACTATAATCACACGTAGGCACCAGAACACACCGTATGCACAGAGCTACTTCCACCTGCATGCACACAGCCCTGTCACCTCCCTCTGCAGAGATAACAGCATCAGCTGCTGCGTCACAAAGTCCAAGTTTAGTTCCATATGAGAGCAGACACCGCTGCCTAGCATGATCACTACTTCTCTGTTTCCCTTCAGCCCTGATGTGCCATCTCAGAGGCAGCAAAGAACTCCCATCGTTTACAGAGTCCAAGCTGCTATACAGAATCACAGAACCATTTACACAGAGTCATTAAGGTTGGAAAAGATCACTAAGACCATCCAGCCCACCTGTGCAGCTGCAGCTGGCACTGAAATGTGTTGCCAAGGAAAAAAACACACAGCATTCGTCTTCAAACCACTGATTCCGAGCTGTACAAACCTCCAACCCAACACAGACTCCTGAGCATTAGCCCTAGTGGAACAATTCCCAATCTCTCACCCTAAGATGGAACATTTACTGTGCGTGTGAATCAAAACATGGGCTGAAGCTTCTCTGGAGACCCTCAATCCCCACCTGTCACACTCCATCCTTCCAAACCCAAGCACCACGCTGCTGTCCCAGCCTGGTCCCCTGGCCGCGGGCCCGGGGCAGCTGTAGTGCCCTGAACACAGCACAGCCAGCTCCAACCACGGCTCAGCAACAGCAGGGAGAGGGGAGCAGCCCCCAGAGCCACAGCAGCACCGCCCTGACCAAGCTGACAGCCCCATTTCTCTGGCAAGCTGCTGCCGGACCACCTATTTCCAAGAGGGAGGTACCTTTCTCCCTGCCTACAGGGAGGACACCGGGGGGAGGCCTCGGCCGCAGGGCCCGCCCGTACCTTGGGGTAGGTGTGCAGGGAGTAGGTCAGCTGGCAGGCGCGGTGGCAGGACGCCGTGTTGCCCAGCACGGAGTCAAAGGCCTCGGAGGAGCCGGCGGGCACCGCTCCGGCAGCCCGAGCGCAGCCCGCCAGCAGCAGCGGCAGCAGCAGAGCGAGGGGCTGGCAGAGCGGGCCGCCCCGCCGAGCCGCCATCTTCCTCCTCCCGCAGCCCCACTGACGGGAAGGCCGCCTGTGCCTCTCGCGAGATCTCCGCGCTCCTCTCCCGCGCGGTCCCTGCTGGGAGACGTAGTCCGCGCCGCGACGCCACCGCAGCGGCCTCAATGAGGTCCGCCCGGCGGCGGGAACTACGCAGCGGGAAGGGCGTGGCGGCAGCGGCTTCCGGTCGGGAGAATGGAGCGGTTCGTGGTGCGCCGGGCGCGCTCCCCGCAGAGCCCCCGCCGCGGCCGGGCGGGGCCCCGCGCCTACCGGCAGGCCACGCTCGAGTCTCTCAAGGCGAGTCGCGGGCGCTCGGGGCGGGGCGTGGGGCGGTGCTGAGGGGCTCCGTGCACCGAGCTCTGTCGGCCGCCTCACGCCGGGGTGCGCCGTTTGCCGCGGGGAACCCGACGGATCTGAGGCGAAAGACGGTGCTGGACGCTGCGGTCGTGCTTTGTTCCGTCTCCTCTGTGCTGTTTTAAATTTAAAACCGTTCCAGCATCCTGCTTCACCTTCTGGTTCCGTCTGTCCCAGCCCCAAGGAAGTGTCCCTCATCCCTGTGTGCTGCTCCGTGTCATAGCCCACACGTTGGTCACCGCCCTGAGCTGAGGCCAGGGTCCCGCTCGGTCACAGGGTCCCGCTCCATAACAATCAGATCCCGGTTTCCTGATGGCTCTTCTCCCCTGCAGAGAGTTGTGGTAGTGGAGGACATCAAGCGATGGAGGTCGGTGCTCGAGCTGCCCGGGCAACCAAAGGAAAACCTGCTGGAAGCTCTGGGGGAGCTGAAGAAGAAAATACCTTCCAAGGAGGTGTTGCTGTCCACGAAAATAGGTACATTCTCTGGTCTTGGCTGTCAGCCTGTCTCGTGTCTAGCCCACGAGCTTAACTTGTGCTCAAAAAATCGGCTGTTCTTCAGTTCCTCCCAGGCTGCCTGCTTATTACCAAGCATTCCATCACGCTTTCTGTGCTGCAGTTGCTGAAGGGCTGCTCCCTGGCACTGTGTTCCTCTCCCTGCTATCTGTCAGGGCACAGCACAGCGCTCACTGCCTGAGACGAGGCCCGTCTGTGAGACCTGGCTGAGCGTGTGAGAAATGCTCCTCAGAGCAGCCCAGAACTGCTCCCTGCATCCTTACATGGAGAAATCCCCGGCAGAAGGGCAGCTCCATGCAAACAGCCCCGTGCCTGACTGCTTTCCACAGGGCTCTGGGAAGAATGCTGTGAGCCCACGTGGCCCTGCCTTGCCTGTCATGCATGGCACAGAGGTGCTGGGTGAAAGGAGGCCGTGCTGGCCTTTGTTTGCTGTTACAGCAGCAGAATCCCTATTCAGGAAGCCTCTCTTGTCTTAGAAATAGGGATGTAATCAGTGCCTTTTCCCTTACTCTTGAGTTGTCATTTCGTTTGCAGTGGCTCGGTTTATTCAGGCTTTTCCCGAGGTTTTTCCCAGTGCCTGAAGGGCCACAGCAGCCGAACAGTGACATCTTCTGGTCAGTGGTGCTGCCGGGCAGAGAGCCGAACCCGCTGGACAAAGATCCCTTTGGGCTCCTCTCCGAGGAAAGAGGAAAGCCTCTTTGCACCGTCAGACCTGTGTCTGTTGGAAGGATTCTGCTTGGAGGCACTGTCGTGTTTGTGTGGTACAGTGCTATCGCCAGCAACATCTTCCTCCTTAAGGGGGTTTTCAGTTTAACAAAAAACAAAAAACAAACAAACAAAAAACATTTTGTAGGCCAATTTTACAAGCTTTCACCAGATCCAGTGTTTGTGTAAATAAACTTCTGTATATGTCTCTCCACGCTTTGGTGTCTTGGGAAAATAATTCTCACCTGTGTAGCTCAGTTCCTTGCTAATTTCTCAGGCAAAATCACTGCAGGAGTCCAAGAGTGAGACCTTCAGGCTTCATTCCGAGTAATTTTCTATTTTCTATGTTTGTGCCAATGCTTTGAGTGTTTCGCTGACACCACCTGAGTTAAAGATGTGTTTGGCTGCTTGAGCACCAATATGACTTGGCTGGTGTCTGGTGTATGTTCTCCACCTACCAAAGCTGGTGCTGTTTTCCAGGCCACACAGTGAATAAGATGCGCAAACACTCAGACCACGACGTGGCCAGCCTTGCCAAGGACGTTTACACAGAATGGCGAGCGTTCATCCAACAGCACTCCAACAGACCCTCAATAGAGGTCAGGAGCGACCCCAAGACGGAGGCATTCAGGAAGAATGCACGGAAGCTGCTTTGTGAAGCTCTGGATCTAGAGGTAGCATTCATCTGTAGCTCAGAGAATAATTTCTTGAAGGAATGAGTTAGACAAGCCTTGGTCTGTCAGAGTTACTATAGTAAAGCTGGTCCTACCAGCAGACTGGGGACAAAAGTTCCTATTTTCAGTGACTCTCTGCGTGTCCCCATTTATCAGTAGCTTTGTGATTTTTTTTTTTTTGGTTATTAAACAAGTAAGCACATCAATTGTAAATTAGATATACATTTACATAAGCAGCCAACAGAATAGCTGTGTGTGTGCCGCAGTTGGGCTGTGTAAGAGAGGGAGAAGTCAGTGGAACAAAGTTTTGACTATTACTTGTCAGCAATTAAAGCACACTGGGACTTTTTGGGTGCTTCGTATTTAAGTAATCAAACATTTGTAAATTGAAATCTGTTGCAAAAACATAGAGGCAGGGTTGACAGTATATAAAGTGGTGATAAATACCAGATCCCTCTGGTATCTTTAAGTAAATGAAGAGGGTTTTGCTGTGAGCCTTAACGACTAGTTTGCTTGGTCTATGAAACCCTGTAATAATTACCCCTTTAATTTATTCATTAGTTATCCTTTGTATAGCAAGAAAAGTGATAAGCACTCAAGAGTTTCAAAGTTATGTGTCTGCTAGCTATGAGAACAACCTCCCCAACTTCCCATCCATCTGGGCTGAGGCAGAGCAAAAGGGTGATTTCCTGTGGGAGTTCTTCAGAACGATTACGTGGGGAGCTCACTTTGGCTGGGTCAAGCACAGCAGTAAACCTGGTGGTGAAGTCTGAGCCTGTGGGCCACGAGAGCTACAATACCACCCTCAAAAAGCGGTACTGGGTAAGGTAGGGTGAGGCAGAATCACCTCTGAACAGGACTTACCTGAAAGTATGGGGAGGAAAACTGCCCTTCTGGTTTGCAGGTACCACGATATCCACCAGTGGAGCTTCTGTCAGCAGGATGAGCAGCAGGCAGGGGCAGGACAGCCACAGAGGTCCCGCAAGGGGAAAGCAGGGACGCCTGAGAGGCTGATTAAAAAGGGAGAGTGGGGGCTGGATGGATACAATGGGGCTCCAGGTGCTGACCAGGAGAGGGGTAATGTAGGTATGGGTAGCAAAAAGAGAATAAAAGTGGTAGGCAAGGGACTTGGAGGAATACTGGTTGACACACTGGAATCTCCTGTATGCGAAGTATGAGAGATTTCCTGCCACAAGAAGCAGAAGTGAAATTAAAACTGTTTCTTGATGGGCAGGGGATTTTTTTCTAAGCTGTGCTAAATTACAGGTTTTGGCACATGTTGAAGCAATAACTACATAATTAACATTTACTAAATCCCTTTCTGCATTCTTAATTATACCTCCTTTTATACACGCAGAGCCCCCATCTCCCTTTATAGCACCAGGCAGAGCTGCCAAGCGTTTGGCATGTCTTATAGTTGCTATTGAAATGGAGTTTAAAATAGTATCCAAGGTGCCTTATATCAGCAAGATCAAAAAGGGAGCTTCGTGGGGACAGCACAACTTAGCTGATAATTGTGGTTCAACTGGCTACCCAAAGCTAGCTGCAGATTAGTTTCCTGTTGTGAGGGCAAAGCACTGCCACCCAGTTGGAGATGTGAATATGTTCCCTGCTACTGACCACGTTGCCTTGCTCTTTAATTGCTGGGGTGGAATTAAATTGTTCTTCCTGTTGCACTTGTGATGAGAAGTAGATTTCCTTGAATCTATGCTGATTAATGAAGAAACACCGAAAAGCAGCGAACTCCCATCTCAATCGCTTGGTCTCCTTATTAAATGTAAAGATCTAATTTTATACTTTGCTGTTTTCAGATTGATCACCCACTGGCTGAAAATATTGAGCGAGAAGCTTTTCATCTCTCTTCCCGTCTCATTAGCGCGCCGTACCGCAGAACGGTGCGAGCTCTTGTCTTCTCATTAAAGCACAAACCTGAAATCCGAGCAGAAGTCAAGACTGGCGCGCTCACCGTCCCTGCCTTTGTACAGAGCCATAAAAAGTGAGCTGTCGTGCTCGATGCTGAGCGAGAACTTCGTGTGCCTGCGTCTCTGTGGAACTGGGAACCCTTTCTGTCGTAAGGGGAGCGCCGAAGTGCTGATGGGGTGACTCACTTGGCACCATGCTATCAGCAGGGCTGCTGAAGGCAAGAACTACTCGTGATGAAAGCGGTGCTTTAAATCCAGCTTGGTGGAAATCTGTGTGGGGTTGTTGCACAAAAAGTTTCTTCTACTCTGCTGTATATTTTCCTGCTACAAAGCCATCCCTGCTCACTCACCTGTTTCATACTTCTGTCAGTTCGTTGTGCCTCAGTTTGGCTCCATCCTTGATGTGGATCTTCAGGTGTAATTAGCTGAATAACATAAAGGACCAGCGCTGTGCTGTGCTGCTGGGAAACAGTGGGAAATCAGGATCATTGTTTCATGGGAGGAGGAGCCTAGTGGGTGACCACAAACCTTAGCTAATCCCAAATCAGTCAAATCTGGTGCATCTGGGCCCTGGGTGTGGCAAGAGCTAGCTGTTCAGCCAACCAGGTGGTTGAACAGAATTCTGCATTCAGAATTGGGTACAAATTGGTTTCAGTAACTTTCTACCCATCCTTCCATCAGCACAGTCATCCTGCAGTGGTGGCCGTTTTCAGAAGCCCTGGGGTGAAAGCCAGAATGCCCCGGGGTATAGGTGCTATCTAATACCTCTGCTTAATGAGCAGCTCACTCTGACTTCCATACCTCACTCATGATTTTAAAACGTGGTGCTCGTTCTTAGTGTAACATAAAAAAAACTTGAAATGAATTTTTTAACTCCAATTATGTTGTAAGGAAATATTCTACATGAAGGCTTTTTTTGCCCAAAAAGAACATGTTTCAGAATGATGGTGTAAATAAATGTAAGCAACAAAAAGTCTGAATTGCTACTAGTTATTAAAAACTGGAACTCTTGCCTTTTGTACTGTGATTTCTTCAGTGCCACAAGTCATCTTGTTCTCTGTGCTATTGTGAAGGCTGTGACAGGCACAGACTTTCTCTACTGGTAGGCAATAACGTGCTCTCTGTTCTCTGTGCGTGAAGGAGGACTGGTCACAGTCTGTTTTCTGAGTTAACAGCGTTGAGGGAGTCAAGTACTGGGATGAGTGAAGCCTGCTTGCTCACAGCCATGGGAACTGGAGTCTAATGTACCGTGAGGAGCGTGCTTTGATCAGTCATGGTCAGCACTGATCCTGGGGGAGGCACTTCAGGACAAACACTGAAAACTGCAAGAGTCTGGTTCAGGTCTTAATCCTAAAACAGGACTGACTGTCATGAAGTGGATCTGTTGGATACTTTTCTTCTCTGAGCACTGAAAGAAACACCCCAAACTTACCTGAAGCATTGAACTCCCTAAATTCTGTTACATAACTATAATTGAACAACATAATTGGTCTCTTAATAACAGCTAAAGCCCATTGTGTTTGCTTGGGCCAGTGCAAGGCCATTGCTGTGGCGTGCACTGTTTAGGTGCCTCCAAACAGGTGGCTTTTCCAAAACCAGCAATGCTGTGGCTGAGCCTAGGCATGCAGAGGTTTCACTGGTACAGAGTTAAGGATAGGGGGGCTGGAAACAGCGTGAGACAGAAACTGGCAGACGTGAGTGATGGCTGTGGATCACAAGACAATAAAGTCTGAACACTTGATGACCAGTCTGGAGCAAGAGATGTGAAAACCCTCAATTTCTCACAGGTAATCAGAGCCATTTCCCACTGAACTTCATACTGCACAGCTGTAATTGAATTCACATAGCTTGGACTGTCACGGAAGGGGTTCACAAGTGGTGTCTTAGGTTTTGTTTCCAGAGCTGCACTGCCAGGACCTGCAGTATTTCTTTTCAGCTGTCTGTTCCTGATGCTGGGCAAAAATCCTGAAAATGAAGAACTTCTGGTCCATGAAAACCAGGCAGAGAAGTTTCCCATGCCAGTGCTTTCCCAAGTCTGCAGATGGCGCGGAACAACTCGGAGATGCACGTGAGCAATTCTGCTCCACACAAACTAGAGGCTCAGCCCTGTGCCATCAGACCTTGTTTTGGGGTATAAACAAAGCTCTACCCGGCCATCTCTTCTGGGTGACTTGAGCCACGTCCTCTCCTGGTCCCTGATACCTTTCTTTTCTGAACAGACTTTAGGGAGAAGTTGTTGTTGTTCAATCTATTTTGGATGCCCTTCAGCTCTTTGAAGCGCACACTGCAGAAAAGATTTTTTTGGCCTCATTCTCACTAGATGCTAAATATTTCTCTTTTGGGATTTAACTTCAGGAATGCAGAGTTACTGCACACCAGCGAACTCATATACATTTCATCTATTTTATGGCTAATGCTTTCACAGTTTGTTTTCTCTGGGACCGAAGAGTACAGCTCTGGGTCCAGCTCCTGCAGCGCGATGTTAAAGCTGGCAGGAACGCGTGGGATGAAGATTCACTGATGGGGGAATTGGAAAAGATCCCCAAGGGCTGCGCTGGAGAGCTGCAGCACAGGGGGAAATGCAGACAACAAGGGAATGGTTTAAGGACACCAACAGAAAAGAAGGGGAGGAAAGAAGAAAACTGATCCACCTTATTTTTTCCCTTTTTTCCCAGATTAATCCCAGCCCCCACGTTTCTTTCAGTGCAAGAGGGCATAAAGCTGACGGACCCATCGAGTCCTACTGCCCTGAGCAGAAAGAGAAGGGAAGTGCTTCCCAGGTGGGCAGCAATCTGCTGCTGTCCTCTGCTACGATCCCTGCCGGCATCTGGGGAATGGCACGAGGGATGCGAGCAGCCCCAGCAGAGAGAGTTCACCCCTGTGAGCTCACTCCCCAGAGCTGCCTTCCGACCCGGCCCCTGAGGAGCAGGCTGCAGGGCTGGGAGGCAGCAGCGGGCGAGGGAGAGCTCACCCTGCTGCAAATTGCTGGGGCGAAGGAAGGAGGAGCAGGCGAGACCCTTCCATCCTCTGTGAAAGAGAGAGCAGAGCACCGCAGCGCTGCTCACCTTTCAAGAGGCTCTTCAAAGCTTTCTCCACAAAGAACCCAAACTTTTAGATCTCTTTCGCTGGCAGCCCTGTGATCGGAAGGGATTGCTGGGCTGGCCCTGAGATAAGAGCTGCTGAGACAGGGAGCAGCTCCAGGTGTCTTTGCATGGCCCCCCAGCGCCCTGACCACCTTTGGGGCTGCAGGAATCGCAGCCCCATACTGCTCCCACCTCCCTCTGCAACACTGCAGGGGTAGCAGACCCACTACTCAGCTTACAGAACCAAAAAGCAGCTGTGAGAGCCCAGCACCGGGATCTGGGGGAAACTGAGGCACAGTGGTACCCCGGCATGCTGAAGGATGCAAACAGGGAGAGTCTGTGCCAGGGTCACGCTGCAATGAATGCTGCTCTGAATTCTGCTGGCATTCCACTGAACAACACCTATGGTCTCCATCAGTTAGACTAGATGATGGGATAATCCTTGCTAATTATACATCATTATACACCAAGCAGTCATCTCCCTATAGAAGGTGCCCCTATCATGGACAAAGGCTCTTCCTTCAGCACAGCCAGCCCCAACAGCAGGATGGCTTTTCCTGCAGCCCCTTTCTATCTCTCAATGCCAACAGCCCCGGGAGCACAAGGAGGACGATGTCACTGTCCCCAGGGCCACAACGGCTGGGAAACGGGAGTGAGCGCTGCTGACAATCAGCTGGGAAACAACAGCTCCTGGTAAACGCCCTCATTGCATTTTTAATTGTCCATATGCCCGCTCCATGATGCCTCCCCAGCTGGCAGGGCCACGGCTGCTGCCTGCTCAGCTGTGCTGCCATGGAGAGGGGCTCCAGTGGGCACCGGCAGGGTTACGGAGGTGGTGGTGGGCTGGTGCTGGGGGGTCAGTGGGAGGGAGTGCTGCTTCCCCATGGAGAGGGGTTTGGGATGCTGGGGGTGGCTCTGGCTGTGTCCCAGGGCAGCTGGCATTGAACACCCCATAAAACCACCCTGAGGAGCAGTAAGCGAGGAGGTGCTACTGAACCTGCTGTTAAATTAATGGGCTGCTGGAGGAGAGGATGCGAGCTTGGGCGGGGAGAAGGGATCAGAGGAGCGGAGCTGCCTCATTCCTGGCATTCTTTGAGGGAGAAAGAAATAAGATAAAGGGTAACAGCAGGCTCAGAGCCAGACTCCGTGGTACCTGCGTGGGATGTGAGGTCACTGGGGCTGCTGCTGGGACAAACCCCGGTGTCTGGCACAACCCCAAGCACATCCCATACGGTACACCTGCACCTGCTCCATCCTTTGGGGCCATTTCCCCTAACAAGCACTGGTGAGAGGGAAAAACAACGCCAAAGGGAGACTCAGAGTGGTGTCTGTGCCCAATGCCAGCACCCTGGGATCACTAGGGAAAAAAAGTTCTCTTGGAGTATGGCATTGAGTAAAGCACCAAAGAGTGGGTGCCTGCTGGGGGGAACTCCCAGAGAGTTCTTTTCTTTCTTTGTGCAGCCACTGAGGTAACAAGCATTGTATTTTTTCTTTAAAAGAAAAGTGAGAATCAGCAGAACCTCACTGCACCCCTTGGGCCATATCAACCTTTGGCAAGCAGAGCATGCAGCACATCCGCACGGGGACGGTGCTCGTTGTTATGGCCAGGTTGGCGTGGAAATCCAGACCCTACAGCCCATCTCTGGGAGCAGAGGGGCAGGGGGGCAGCTACCGCCTCACCCCAACCGCTGCCCCTTCCTCTGCAGCGTGCCCAGCACCCAGCAGCTGCAATAAAACCCGGAATAAATGGCTGCTTCATGCAGCATGTGGGACTCCGCCTCGCAGCCCAGAGGTGCATCCCATGCTCAGCAGTTACACCTCTCCCCTCTCCTCCCAGCCCTCTTCATTAGCTCTCTGCAGAGCTCGTGTGTTGTGTTGCATCGCTCATTGCGGGATGAGCAAACTGCCCTGGAATTACCATCAGTGAGCACCATGTGCACAGAGCCCCATTGATAGGAAAGGCTGCACGAGGCCAGGAGGGTGGCAGGGAGCCCAGGATGTGCTCTGTCCCTGTGCCTGGCCACTACAAAGGGCTTTTGTCCAGCCTGGGAAGTGCCTTTAAAGATTCCTTCCAACTCAAACAATTCTGTGGTTCTATGCACCGTTGTGCATGGCTCAACACAAAGGCGAGCCCTGAGAGAAGGTGAGACGTGAAGAACAAGTGAGGAGCTCAAGGGCACACGATGAACACATCTCATCACATCTCCACTTCCCAGATACAGTGTATGGGCAGCCAGAAACACCGCCCGGAAGCACCCATGGGTGTGCTGCACCCATCCATACACACCAAGGACAGATGTTATGGTCTGCAGCCACCCCTAGTGCGGATCCATGGCACCCACACAGCACGGATGGGAGCATGGAAAAGGTTTGTTGGAAGTATCGCTATATTTGGGAGTACTTTGTGTGTTCAGGAATTCAGCAGGAGGTAATTGACAGGATTACTTGCAGCCATCAGCAAACAACGTTACTTTCCCGAAAGCAGCGGCACCAGAGGGAAAACAAATTGAAGCAGGTGCGGGAATAGTTACGGAGCACAAGAAGTGCATTCCTGAGCCAAATGGGCAGATTGAGAGACAGAGGAAAACCAGTGGGAAGGGAAACGGCTGCCTACGGCCCAGATCTCTCAGCATGGGGAGGAGGTGGAGGCTGGGCTCAGGCTTTGTGTTGCTGCCTCCATTTCAGCAGCTGTGTTAGTGCTAAACCTGGGGTGAGGGTGGGTTTGGGGGGCACATTTCCAACCTGAGTTTGCTACAGCAGCACAAGTCCGACTACGGCAATGACCATGAGGAGCCCGGCCAGGATGCAGATGCTGATGAAGACGATGTCACTGGTATCCTGGCTCTTGGCTTCACGGGCATCCGTCACTTCCACCTCCTGCTGCTGGGCATCCACCAGGTTTTCCGCCTGGCTCAGCCTGTGTGGGTCAGGGCCAGCAAGGAGGGACACCAAGGCTTCCTTCCTCTTGGGCTCACACTGCACCTCGTACCGGTGGATGTCCTCCTGGTCGCCCACTGAGAAGTCAAGGTAGAGCGTGCTGATGATGATGGACGTGTTGTTGCGTCTCTGCAAGACAAGGGTTGAGGATCCTCAGGGCTCATCCCCACAGGGTCGGGGAGACAGCTCTGAGCATCCAGCTGACAGCAAATCAGCCTAGCACCTACAGGGAGGATGGGAGAGGGGCCAGCAACTCCTCCCCACAGCTGGTGTGACCAGCACGAGGTCATGGAACCACAGAATCATTAAGGTTGGAAAAGACCTCTAAGGGCACCAAGTCCAACCCTAACCCATCCCCACCATGCCCACTGAGCCATGTCCCTAAGTGCCACATCTCCACAGTTCTTGAACACCTCCAGGGACGGTGACTCCCCACTTTTCCAGAGAAGAGCTTGCTCCTAACACCCAACCTGAACATCCCCTGGCACAACGTGAGGCCATTCCCTCTCGTCCTATAACCAGTCACCTAGGAGAGGAGGCTGACCCCCATCTGCCCACAGCCTCCTTTCAGGGTGCTGTAGAGAGCAAGGCCAACCCCTGCCCAGCTTACTTTACAGGAAGATTAGCCAAACCCTCACCTGGGACTCGGTGCCACATGTGTCGAACCGGGTGTGTATCCTGAAGTGCGAGCCGACCACCTGGGCCACACAGGAGGGTGTCCCCAGGTACACCCGGTTCCTCTCCAGGCGGGGCAGGGCCTGCACAGGGATCTGGATGTGGAAGTCCGTCCGTGTGCAGCTGACGTTCATGGGCACAACTGTTGGGGCAGAAAACAAGACACCTTCCATGCTTGTTGTCCCAAAACCACACACAACAGTAACTGGTGGTGGGGACAGTGGGGACACCACGCTCATGGCTTTGTAGTGCATCGCGCAGTACTGGCACTGCTGCCACAGCCTGGGGACTGATGGGACAGGATGAGCTTTCAGGGAAAAAAACAGCTACACCCAAAATACAGGAAGTGTTATTTGACACAGCAAAGCCCTGCCTTTGCTGTGGCTGAGTACTGTTGGCTCCCAGGCACGGGACAGACCCCACTGCCTTGAGCAGAAGGCAACCGATGCAGGGAAGAAGCAAGGAGGAAAATGCCCTGCTCCTTTAAAGATAATCCTCGCTGAGCTCGAACCAAGCACTTGGGCAGTAATGAATTATTGAATTATTCCAACTCCCTCTGAATCTCGGCCTTACGAAACTGGTAAGATGCAATAAAATCAATACGAAAAAACAGTGTCACTTTGCTACACTTAGTGCATTATAAAAACCATTAGAAGATTTACCAAATAACTGAAGTGCATTAGATGAAGAGGAGGAGGAGGAGAAAATGGATTCTCCCTCCTGGCATGAAGGCTTTCATTCAAATGGCCATAAATCACACACGCCCTGCCCAAGTCACTTCATAGGCCCAGGCAAAAGGAAAATATCTGCAAGAATTAAGAGCTATGGAGACTGAGATGCCCCTTTGTTGCATTTCTGTGGTCCTGGGGATGATACCTGGCCCTGCTGGGTGCCTGGTACAAGAGCTATCCCTCCCCAGCCTGTAGGGGCTTAGGGCAAAGCTCCATCCCCGCTCACTCCCACGGCTGTGTACTCCAAGATCCCTCCTGCTGCACTCCAGATGACGTATGGTTCTGCTGCTGAGGAATAAAAGCTCCTACACTCTGTGCAGCCGCTGCAGCTCCTGTGCTGCCGCTCCAGCAGCTCTGCAGGGCTGCAGCCAGGTCTGCCCACGGGTGCTGGGGCTGCTCCCATGTTCTACAGACCCCAGGCTCATCCTGTGCTGAGCGCAGGCATGAATCATTCCTGACACACGGGTCAGCCCAGACGTAATTATCTTGAAATACAGCAAATGCCATAAATTCACTGGCTTTTGAGGAGACACGAAGGCTGACACATCTTTGTGCAGCGTTCCTCCCACCCACTGCAGCTGGGAGATAGGGCTTGAGTGTGGTGGGGATGCACCTGGCAGGGCTGGCAGGGTGTGGAGCACGGCAGGGTCCTGCCCCTTTTGCACTGCTCGTGATGGAGGAGAGCACAGCATTCCCACCTGTGCCCAGAGGATGTGAGCCGTGGTTGTGACACGCGGGGTGCTCGGTGGCACTGAGGTGTGATGGCACCAACACAAAATGGCTGAGCCATGGTTTTGATGTATGAGCGGGTACCTGAGTGCCTGGCCACCTCCCCTTGGGCTTTCATCCCCTAAAAGTCCCCTGGCTCCCATACCCTATTGAGAGGAGCAGAAACCTTACCTCCAACGTAGGTGAGTGAGAAGCCCCGCTTGGCCGTGCTGCGGTCTGTGCGCAGCACCAGCAGCAGCCGGTGGCCGCGAGAGGTGACAGGCACCGGGCTGTCCCTCCCACACCACGTCCCCAGCAGGGAGGTGTTCTCAGCCCCGCCATCGAAGGCGTCCAGGCGGTCGTAGTCGCAGCCACCAGTCAGGCTGCTCCGGGCCTCCAGCTCCAGGTCCAAGAAGAAGATTTTGATCCGGTAGCCCGGGGGCAGCTGGATGCTCCACTGACACTGGAGGTTGTTGGGGTAGAAGTTGGGGTACTGAGGGCTGGAGAAATTTCCCTTGATGGTGGTGTAGACTTCTTGGCACTCACCTGCTTAGGGAAAAAGTGGGGAAAAAAGGAAAACTGAAGTCTGGCTGCTGAGTGCTCGTTTGTTTTGTTGTTAAAGCCTGTTCTGCCCCCCACATTACTGCTCTTTAGCCCTGTGTTTGGCCAGATGTCCACCCATGTTTAGGGGAACAGCAGCATCTCAGGTGGCCAAGGCCATGGGCACAGAGTCACAGTATATCCCCAGCTGGAAAGGACCCACCAGGATCATTGAGTCCAACTCCTGGCTCCACACAGGACCACCCAAATCCAAACCCTATGTCTGAGAGCGGTGTCCAAATGCTCCTTGAACTCCAGCAACGTGGGGCTGTGACACTGCCCTGGGCAGCCTGTTCCATGCCCACCGCCCTCTGGTGCAGAACCTTCTCCTAACACCCCCTGACCCTCCCCTGACACAGCTCCATGCCGTTCCCTCAGGCCCTGACACTGTCCCCAGAGCTCAGCGCTGCCCCTCCGCTCCCTGCGAGGGGCTGCAGGCTGCCATGAGGCCTCCCCTCAGCCTCCTCTGCTCTGGGCTGAACAAACCAAGGGACCTCAGCTGCTCCTCACACGCCTTGCCCTCCAGACCCTTCACCATTTTCATAGCCCTCCTTTGGGCACTCTGACAGTTTTATGTCCTTCTTATACTGTAGAGTCCTAAGCTGCATATGGGGCAGCATCTGACAGTGGCAGGTGGGAAAACCATGGCATATTACGAGCAAGAAGGGTGACTCTTGCTCGAGAGAAACAGAAACTAAGGCCTAGAAGAGCCATAATGAACCTACTCGCTTTGCACGGTGGTCTCCCAACATCATCTCATGAGATCCCCTCCAGTATCATCTCCTTGAGCTGCCACAGGAGAGAGAGCACCACCAACCAACACTCCATCCTCACACCTTTCCCACCACCTCCGAAGCCCAGCACCTGAGTAGAAACGGGCCTTGAAGCCCCTGCCCACGATGTTGAAGTCCGACTTGAAGAGGACGAGGAGGTGCCGGGTGGAGGAGACGGTGCGGGGCGGGCGGGTGCTGCCGCAGTAGCGACCCAGGCGGCGGGCGGCAGTGGTGGGGCCATCGAAGATGGCCACGTAGTCGAAGCCACAGCCCTGGCCATCCTCCACCTGGAAGTCGGCAAAGACCAGGGTGAGAGGGCCGCTAGCTGCCCTGACGCTCCAGCGGCACTCAGCGTCGTTGGGGTAGCTCTCGGGGTACCGCGGGCTGGTGATCTCCCCGGACAGCCCCGTCAGTTGCCCACCACAGGCGTCTGCAGGGAGACACAGCCACTGAGGTCAACGGATGGACAGATGGATGGACAGATGGATGGATGCCCTCATGGCCACCCCGTTCCCTGCTACCTTTGCGATAGGCGGCGGCGAAGCCACGCTTGGCCACGTGCCGGTCAGAGCGGAACACGACGGCCATGACGTGCCAGGCAGAAGCGAAGGGTGGCGGAGCACTGAGGCCACAGAAGGTGCCCAGGAGGTTGCCTTGGTCCCGAGAAGCCCCGTTGTAGACCTGGAGGTAGTCATAGGCGCAGGTGGTGTGGTACTCCAGCTCGAAGTGGCTGAAGGAGAGCAGGACAGAGGAGCCCTCGGCCACCACAATCAGCCAGGTGCATTCTGTCTCGTAGGGGTACAGCCCTGGGAAATTGGGGCTGGAGAAGTTGCCGGAGGGTGCTGAGAGCACCCCACCACATTTGATGCCTGGGCGAGAGGAGAGAGGGGTGGGAGGCAGATGTGGTGACCCCATTGCAGGGGATCCCTAAAAAGATGGTAGCGGGGCAGTGGGACAGCACAAGACAGCGTGCACAGCACCAGCTCCATCTCATGCAGCTCCATCCTGCCACCAGTGCTGCCAAAGCACCAGGACCTTGCCCTGCCCTAGGCGGGGTCTCCAGGGAGATCTGGAGGACAAATGTCCTCCCTGTCGCCCTCTTCTCCACCCCACACCAGCCCCACTGAGAGGTGAGCTCCCACACTCAGCCGTGTCCCTGAGCTGGTCCTGATGGTCCACAGCCCCACAGCACGGCATCCACACCCATTTCTTGCTGGGAAAAAGAAAGTAAAGAGTAAGGCTTAGGGGAGCAGTAGTTACACCTCAGCTGGTGCTCAGCCAGGAACAACATACTGTTCTTTTCCAGAAGCTCCAGGGGGAACATCCAGCACCCGTAGGCAGGGCAGCTGGGCTATGGCAGGCCCATCCCTGGTCCTGTGCCAATGGGGCAGCCCCAGGATCCTGCCCACAGCGCCTCCAGACAAGAGGCACACCTCACCTCCCTGATTATAGGGGCTCTAGAGAGAGATGCTACATGTGGGGCCAGCCCGTGGGCTGCCCATCCCTTCAGATTTTTGCCATCTGCTGACAACATTCCCTGTCTATAAAGGCGATAGCAGAGAATTCAGGCTCAGATAGACAGGGATGAAGGGCTCGACGTGCTTCACAATGAGTTGTGCATGTAGGGATTGATTTTCTAATGAAATCTTTATACTGAGACATGGTTATAATGAAATAATGCAGGGAGGGAGCCAGGGCCGGGTGAGCGTGCTGCACAGAGGGCACACGCATCACGTCTGGGAGGCAAACAGACCCTGGGTCGCCTCTGGGGAACACGTGCAGGTTCCCAAACAAGGCTGTCTGCTCGCTGCCATCAATCTGGGCCAAGTGTGTTGTGAATCAATACTCAGCTATTGCACACTGCTGCTCATTACACTCACCATAGCAGTGACCTGGCAAGGGAAGGAGCTGTGGACGCGTGCGGTGCCACACCAAGAGTGGTTCTGGTGTGCATGCACGTGCGTGCGAGAGCAGCAATGCTGGTGGATCTCTGTAATTACTGGAGTAGACAAATAGAGCACTACAGGACTGCACCAAAGGACTGATGATATTGAAATAAATACCCAGCTGCAGGAGGGGGGAGCAGCTGGGTCAGTGAGGACTTGGTGCCTGAGGTGCTTTGGGGAAGGATGCTTTTTGGGGAGGGATGCTGCCAGTTGGTCAAGTTGTTGGGCTGGGCTGTCCCACCTTGACCCTACAAAGGGCTGTGCTGTCTGCTAAGCCTGTTCTGCACCCAGGGTCATGTTGTACCACTAACTTGTGGGCTTTGCTGCATATACAGCAACCAGCACGTGCACATATACACACATACACGCATGTCTACATATACACATAGGTGCATGCAACTCCAAAAGTCAACAAACCCTTCAGCAATGTGCCACAATGTAACCACATAACCACAACAGGACAATCCCTACCTGCCACCTTCAGCACAATCACCATGACCAAGCACCCACGTCCCACAGGCATGCACACCCGGGGCACCACCATGCATGGGCTCTTACCTCCGCTCAGGGCCACCCCCAGCACCCTGCAGAACAGAGCCAGCACCAGCAGGCAGCCCACGGCCCCGTGCCCCATCCTCCCGTCACCAGTGGCCGAGCATCCCTCCAGAGCTGTCCGTCCAGGAGGGGAAAAAATAAATACAGAGAGAAATAAATAAAAAGCAGGAGGACTGCAGAATTAATAGCGGAATGAATAATTCATCACTTGTTTGAATTAAGAGCGGCAAGGTAACTTGATCTATTCCTCCCTTCCTTCACTCGGTTTTAATGATCTGGATCAAATGTCCCAAGGATTTACACTATACCAGATACCTTGTCAATACACTATATTTAGAAGAGATATTAATGTTTCAGATATGGTGTATAATGGCAGTAAGTCTGGGCTGACAATATGCCCTTAAGGGGCAATGAAAATAATTTAGTTCGCCAAGCAAGACAGCGAACCAAAATGGGAATTTCAGACTCACCACGGAAAAGTACCTCAGGAATTAACGTGATTTATACTGCGGCACCCGCTGCACAAACCAACTGTTGATAAAAGCTGGAGAAACAGTGCATGCTCCAGCCCCGTGCCGACAGCCCGGCCACGTCCCAGCACGATGCTGCTGATGTGGCACATGCAGATGTGCCGGCATCAGGTTCCTCGCAGCTGCCCAAGAGCTTCACAGCCCACACTGGGACAACCGCCAGGAAGCAAAAAGCCACAAAGGCCTCACAAAAGGAAGCGAGGTGCAGGAGAGGCCAGTGCTGGAAAATGGCACCTTCAAAGCCCATGGCAGGGGGGTTGGAGCTTTGGTCTTTAAGGTCTCTTCCAATCTAGGCTGTTCTATGATTCTATGAAAGCAGTGGGGAAAAGCAGCAGCGAGTAGCTCTAAATCTCAGCCGGGGAGATGAGTTGCGTTTATTAATTAAGCAACGAGGATCGATGCCTGAGACGTTTCCTGTGGATTAATGATGGGCTGGGAGGAGCTGATGGCCCGAGGTGCTGCTAAGGACCATTAACGCCAACTGGCCATTAATCGCCAGGAAACGCTCCATGCCAAGGTTGTTAAGTGCCTGCATATATTTATGGGTAATAAGAACAACAATAACACTTGGGCAGGCTCTTTGCCCCCTGCCTGGCCATGGGTGGGCACCAGCACACGTCCCGTTAACCAGTTCCATTGAGCTCAATTAGCCAGTCCCTAACGAGCTGGGAGGGAGATGTGTCCCCATGCTTGTCCAGGTCCCACCAGGACCAAGATCCCAACCAGGGCAGTTCTCTTGCCCCAGGCAACCCACAGATACCCCAAGCAGCTGCAGGGCTCATTCAGCATGGACATCCCAGCAACACCAACCCTTGGTCAACTCAACCATTGACCTCTTCGGCCACTTGTCTCCATCCCTCCAGCTGCACTCAGCGGCCCTGCTCCGTGCTGCAGTACCCCCAGGAGACAGGGAGCATGCAGGGAGCAGCACAGCAGCTGTGACCCTGCACTGGGGAAAGGCATCCATCAGCCTCAGGCACATTCACCCGCTCCTGACCTGGGGATGGCAATTCCCCGGCTGGGCCTGAGCCCAGGCAACACCATCCGTCAGCCTGCAGAGCAGAGGGGATGGGGGAGGGTGAGGACAGCAATAATCCTGATGAGGAGCTACGCAGACTTCTGGCTCAGCCCAGGGAGCTTTCGCTCTGGCTGGAGACACCGTGGGGTTTTTTTGAGGCGTCGGGGCTCCCTGAATTCCTTGGCGGCCAGACCTATAAATCACAAGTCAAAAAGGCATTTGATTCATTTAAATAGAAAGGATGTGATCAGGACTGCGAGTCTTCAGAGAAGATCAAAGTTTTAAACGTGGTCCCCAGGTGGAAGAGGAATTATTTAGGCAGAAAATAATGAGATGAAATTAAGAAGGTATTTAGGCTACCCATGAGGAAGAAGAAAGTAAACGAAGCAAAGCTACTCTCCTTGGCACAGCACTGCAGGGGCCTCTCGGGGTGGTCAATGTCCCTGTCCCCCTTGCTGGGGTGGCCCAAGCACTGTAGCAGCACCCAAGCACTCTGCCAACACCTGGCAGGACAGGTGCCCCAGCCCTGCAGAGAAGGAAACCTCTCTTCTCACTGTATTGGGAAAGGACTGAGCCTCCTGTCCACCTGCCTTGTCGAGTGCCACACCATCCTCTGAAAGGGGCTGTCCCCATGAGGATGCACGTTGGGAAGAGGGACTCGTGGCGCGTGACATCCTATCCAGCCTGGAAAATGACAAAAGGACAGAGGGGGAAGGGAGAAAAAGGCAGAAAATGCAGAATAAAGTGCCGTGGGCTGTTTAAAGGCCCCTTTGAGTTCATAGTGCCAAGGACACAATCTCCCCTATGGAGAATTTCTCGCAGACCCCCATCCCCTCCGGCATGGCGAGCCGGGCAGCCGGCTGCATGCGTCGCCTCCTCCTGCTCCCTGCAGTCTGCCTTTGCAGGATTGCAACCCGCAGCATTCACAGCTTGCTCTGTCTCTCACCACCCTCCCTTTTAGCCACGAACAAAGACAGGAGGCTTCGCGGCAGAACGGCCGGACCAGCTGGGTAGGGTTTAACCATCGTGGCCCATATGTGCTGAAATACCCAGACATATTGGGGTTGCACTTAAAGGAACAGTCCCAGCTTTTGCTTGGAAATGCGTTGCTTCTCCTGAGCAAGCGTGAAGTTGTACCTCAGGCCTTTGCAAAAAGGCTTTGTGGATTTTTAACAAAACCTCAGAAAAGCAAGAGGCACATAAATAAGGTTTTCAGAGTACATAACACCTAAAGAAAATATTTTCTCAGTGTTCCTGGCTAGGTACAAAGTAAGGAGAGCAACCAGATAAGGCAACTCTTTATTTTATTAGCCCCATGCTGCATAACAGCACCTCCACTACAGAGCGGATCATGGTGGCTGAAACACAGCTTAGATGGGAGCTCAGAGTTTGCCTTGGACCGAACGTGGGTAACTTCACTGAACCCCACAGACTCCAGCGGGTTGGGTCAGTGCTCTGCAGTTTCCTTCGCCTCACCATCTTCCCCCTGAGGATTATATCTCTTCCAGAGTACATCTAACAGGTCACAATCACTGCAGACTAACGTGGATTTCAAAGCAGTCATTAGTCTTCATATTACAGTAGAGTTGTACACTTGGACGCTTCCTAGTACTCTTAAGAGATCTCTCTCCTAAAATTGCATGTGTAGACTTCCATGGAAATTACCATGCTGTTACTTGAGGTATGGGTGATCGTAGCAGCCACTCTAGAAGGTCTAAAGATTGCTTTAAGGATACTGGAAGCAAATATTACAAGGATACTGGATCCAAAGCCCTATGAAATTATATACACAAGGATCTCAGTCTATTGAGAAGACTGATTTTGAGTAGTGTCTTGAAACGAGATGTCCAAGGCTTGGCCTGAGGTTCCTTAGGTCAGCAATACATCACTAAAAGACAAAATAGGAATTTTCTTCAATTCCTGCAGCTTTCAGGTATCTGTTCATATCTTCACTGAAAGCAGAAGAGCCACAAATTAATACAAATGGCTTTCTTCGACAGGAATTCACTATCATCTTTATCAAGTCTTCATTTAGGCGACCGGTGTATGTGTTTTCCTGATAGCTCCAAGGGAGATTTCCCAGTGAAGTTTCCTGTAAAAGCAAAAAAGAACAGTAAAAACAACAATCAATTTCTTACAGCTAAATCTCCCTTTTCCCCCAGAGGAAGGGCATCTTCCACCCTTGGAACTCCACCTGGATAGAAATGACCCATCCCAATAGCTGTGTTTCTCTTGTGAAGCCCAGGTTAAATACTTCCCAATCACTGGATCTGGCCACTGATTCAAATCCAGAGTGTAGCTACTGCCAAGTAACACTGCAGTACCTTCTCCTTTGGGAACCACTTCCCACCATGCCTGTTCTATTCCCAAGTCCCAAGTCTATTCCTCCCTGTTGCCTCTTCCACTCCCAAGTCTCTTTCAGTCCCATCTCCCTTGACCAAAGCAACAGAAATGAAGACAGCCCTGCTCCAGGCACAGCTCTGATCCCACGAGAAACGTTGGATCCCACGACATAAGATCTAGCAGGACCCCCTGCTGCATTAATTAGAAGCAGGTGTTCAGATGTGATGGTGACAGGCAGCAGAGTGAAATACTGGGACAGACACATATAACCCTAAGAGAAGATGCACCACTCAGTGCTGGAGTATAACAAAGCTGTTAAGAGAAGAGAGGAAAGGGAAAGATGTACACGTGGGGCAGACTGTGTCAACAAGAGTCAACAAGGGTTTCTTGCCCTTCACTGGGTCAAATTTCAAGACCTCCTCAGTCTCTGGAGAAAGCACTGTCCTGAAGCTACATCACCAGAGACCACTACTGATTACACTCCCGTAGAGAGCAGCTGAGGGGATGCCTAACTCACAAGCACTTTTCTCTATACCCTGACTCAAGTTGCCAAGGCCATATGTGGAACATAATGTATGAGGCAGATCCACCATGAGAGATACAAAAAATGATTCATCTGAGAAGCTAAAAATGCAATGGGATTCATTCCCTTAGCATAAATAATTCTTTCTATATCTTCCCTGCAATGAATCCTCATTTCTGAGGGAAATAATTTTCAACTGCCAGATCTGTGCAGAACACAGGCAACTTTGGGACCAAATGAAAACGAAAAAGACTGCTCAAAACATAAGACCACTGAGGGGTATGCCCTCATCCTATGGATTTGGCATAGGAAATCATTTTACAGAAGGGGACACAACTTTAGAAAGTCTGAAAATGGGTCAGCTGGGAAAAACGGCTAGAAAGTTGATGCTAACATAGGAGAAGTGAGATGCAGCCACGAGCAATGAATGGAAGATAAGGACTAAGGCACTGGTATTAGGAAAGAAGAAATAGCTTGTTTGCTGTGAGGCTCCCAGAGTAAAGTTTTCTTTGCTTGAATGTTTAGGTGCAGCAACAACTGTCTGAAGTGGGAGGGAAATGATCACACTGACAGAAAAGGTTCATCCAGTACAACAGAGCACTCACACAAATGCACTTCATATCCATTTCCTTACCTGGCTTAGGATGTAAAATATCCTGACGTTCCAGTATCGAGCCAGATCCTGGAGAAGAGGCTTCAAATAAATTTTTTCAAATGTACGGAAGCAGCCAACAAGAGTTACAAAGGTTTCATCCTCCTCATCACCTGTTATGGACTGGAGAATGGGAAGCATCGGTGCGAGACCAGTGCCAGAAGCCAGCATGAGGAGTTCTCCATGCTAACAATGAAACAGAGAATTTCCAATTAACCATCGTTACTGGAAACAAACGTGCTCATTGTCAGTTCCTCCTTGCTGCCATACTGGTAGGTAAAGGGTCCCAAGAGAGAGAAAACATGTCGCGTATCAGGACACAAACTGGTAAATACAAATCTTAAAACGTATTTTTCTGCAACCCCATCATGGATTACAGATAGCACTTTCAGGATTTATATATCAAACTTAATGAAACTGGATTATATTCAAATATAAACATTTATCCTAACTTCAGCCTTTATTTCAGTGCATTTATGTTTCAGTTTCAGTTCAGCTGTACACTTTGCTGACCCACTGTGGGTTGTTTTCCCACTAGAAAAGATCTGTGTTTATCTTGTATGCTGTAAAATACAGTCCTGAAGGTTTGCTGTAGGGAATGGTTTCTTCACCACTTCCATCCATACATCTTCCTGGGGCATTACCTCATTTTTCTCAAAGACCTACCAGCAGCAGCACCTTCTCCTTCCCACCTGTAGCATGGAGACGTTTGCTCTACTTATTTACCTGCACCAAAGGAGGCCCATGACGGGGATGTTCAGGCAGTAGGATTCTCTAGCAGCCAGCCAGAGCACCAATTCCAGAAACAGGTCCTAACCCTTTGTTTGGGGCCTTCTCCCCTTATATTGTGCTGTGTCTACACCTGTTCATCATAGCCAGAGATTTGGTAACCCCAGCCCCCTACAGCCAGATGCAGATGTTGGGGTGCAGGCAGTCAGAGGACTTCAAGATGTGGTGTGCAACTATAGAAAAGCTATGGGCACAAACAATGTCCAAATGGATTTGCTGCACACAGGAACTGATCCAACTCCTATCAACTTCACTGAAAGCCAGTGCACATATTTTACGCACACATCCATCTGAATTTGAAATGATTTCCTTTGTGCTGTGCAAACTTAATTAGTCAGAGTCAGCGGGAACATGCAGTCTGCAAAATCTTGCAAGGTGAAGCTCTAAGTATGACCACCTTGCTATGGAACAGGCTCTGCAGCTTACACACTCATCTACCCTGACAGTCACTGTCAGAGGAGGTTGATGCTCAGAGGCTGCTTGTGCTGCACTTTGACTGGGCAGTTTGTTGTGAATGGCTCTGATCTGCCTGAATCCAAATCCTATTCTATTGGCAGCAAAGAGAGATTAAAGAAATTTTACTATGGAACTCATGTTCAGGACCTTTATTACAATTCATGAACAGTTCTACTATGGCAAGCAGCTTTAAAGATTGCTCAGGTGCTTTGCAAACTACACGTACAAGGATCACCCAAACAGCCCCTGAATGCAGCCGCTTTCAGACATGGCTGCTATGTTCTGTCCCAAATGACCTGGAAGCTTTTGAGAACAGAAGTGAACAACAGCCTAGCACAGCAGGGAAGATATTTCAGGAAGCAGAACACAACTGCTCTGCATGGAGCTAGGCCACTGGGATTTTACAGTCCTACTTTTGTTGGATATTTAAAAAAAAAAAAAAAAAGGCTTTGGGATCTTAATGACCAATGTTTCAATTCTGCCTCTCATTTGAAAGGTCAGAATTAAGTAACAAAACTAGTGTGCGTGAGAAGCCTTCCCCTGAAATTGGATCTGCCTTTCTTTGCAGAGAGCCTGGTATCAGTAGATGGGATCAACATTTGCAGAGCGTCTGGGTGATGTGACACCTCACTGGGGCTGCTGTAGTTCAGGGAACACCCAGGAGATGAAAAGATCAACACCTCTTTTTCGCTCATGCTCAGTCACGAAATAGCAACATGGTTCAAATAAGGCAAAAACAATCCATGCTCATTGCTGCTGCAGAATAAATTCCCCTTGTTAAACACATCGAGAACAGCTAATGTAAGTGATAAACAAAGAGCCTTGCTAATTTTCCAGTCTCCCACCCAGCTCCCTCTCCTCTTCCTCTTAAATATGCTGCAGTTCAATAAGGTGTACTTTCTCCAGCTGACTGCTAACGCTGCAGCACTGTACCATAACCCAGAAGTCCCTAAAATAATCATGAAAACAGTAATCAAATTGATGTCTTCCCTTTGGGGTATTAAACAAAGCTAACTGCCACAAGCTGAAACATCCGATGTCTCGCAGGAAACTAACCTTATTAGGTCGATATGGGAACCCTCCAAACGGCCCACGCCAAAAGACCATGTCTCCTTTTTTCCAAGTCTTTATGTATTGTGACATTAGCCCAGCTTCATAGCACTAATAAAAAACATTGCACAAAAGAAAAGAATAATGATACTCTGTTGGAAAGTTTCCCGGCTTAAAGTCAATTATAAAGTTATCTACATTTAAACAAGGGGGCAAAAAACATTTCATGCATTTAAAAAGAAAGAAAGATCGTTCTATTTGAAAAATAATTCAAAGTTATACCCAAAACAAAGACATTTAAATTAAATCATACTGGATCCATTCCAGCTCAACTATAATGTAAACACCACCTACTCTCATGCAGTCTGAATTTCCAAAACTAGAAAAAGCTTATCAAAGTTCTTGCTTACAGAGCACGCAATGAAGAGTGTCTTGAATGCAAAGCACAGTCCAAGCCTTCAAATGTTCTCTAAATCTCAGGGTATGGGATCTGGAATTGCCCTCTGGGTACTGATAGTTATATAAACACTGCATAGCTCTCGCTTTATTTCAGTCTCTCTAATGCTGTGTTGACACAATTAGCGACCCAAAGTCAGCTTTCTCATTTATAAAACTCAGTTCTCAGAATAGATCATCTGCACACCTCCAGCTTTTCAAAAAGAAAAAAAAGAAAAAGAAAAGAAAAGGAAAAAAAAAGAATTTGGGTCTCACAGAAGGAAAACATTAGCCAAAAATTAGCCACAGGAATGCTAACCTCACTTGTGACTGATGAGAAAGGGTCAGTGCTTGCTGGAAAAAGAGAATCACGGAACCACAGAATGGTTGGGTTGGAAGGGACCTTAAGGCCTATCCAGCTCCAACCCCTGCTGTGGGCTGGTTGCCACCCACCAGAGCAGGCTGCCCAGAGCTCCACCCGAGCCAGCCTTGAAGGGCTCATCCAGGCAGCCTTGTTGCTGTATGTAACGTGCTATATCTGTGTCCTACTTGCACGATTTCTCGCTTTCAACTTTCCCACTTAACTCTGTGGTTGATGAGAAAGAATACGTGCAAAAGAGCAGCCACTGCCCATGGGATCTGGTCAGAGCACAACGGCCGGCCCAGCCCGCAGGAGCAGATAACCCTAACAGCTGCAGCAGACAACTGGCCTCACACAGAGGTGATGCCACCGATAAGCCTGAGGAAGAGCAACACAGCCAGAGGTCAAAAGATGGGATGCGATACGAGCCTTCAAAGCCTTCAGCCCATATAACCTGAGAGAAAGGGAGTTTTGGGGTATTTTCTGCACAAACACCTGCCAGAAGCCCAGCTCCACACCTCAGCACCTTGGCTGGCCACCAAGCAGCACTATGGGCAAGTAGAATTGGTGAACCACAACAAAGCTAAAGAAAAGAGTGTCTGTGCTTGCAAGCAGTGTTAGCTAATGAAGAGCACAGGTACTCCTCCCCTTGTAACAACCTCACTTAAATAAGATATCTGAGGTATTGAGAACTGTTAGCACCAGTTGGTACATTCAAGGCAAATATATCACATACATACATCCAGGCTCTGAGTTAGTCATGTTCAGAGGGCTCTGGGCAGGTACTAAATCTCATGCAAAGACTATTGCATCAAAGGAACGTTATTTGATACCTATCTTCTTCAAGTGTATACAGAAATCTAAGACAAGAGGGGAAAGGCCAACCCCTCTTCATGGCTTATTTCCAATGGGTCATAGTAATGGTAACTAAGATAATCCTTCTTTTACCAAAATTATTTCCAAAAATTGAAGCGAGAAGTGATTGAGTGAGTTTAAAATGAATTTTTTCTAAATAGAAAGAAGAAATAATTATCTCCTGGGGGAAACCTTCTACACCCAGCTTTACATGGAGAGAAACCCTAACATTATAAAATCACTCAAAAAGAGGGTTATGCTCTGCAAATGGCAACTCCCTCACTCTTAACTGTAGTATCACAAATGCAACGCTGTAATAACAGGAGACAGAAGGGTTTGAGCAGTGCTTGGATTGCATAGTAATAATAATAATATAGTACTTTCCAAAATTGCCTGTATAGTGTGAAATATACCACAACCTACAGAGTGAGTTATAAAAATGGCTGCTTTGCACTGGGTGTTACCAACCTCTTTTGTCACTGCCAGAGAATAACTACAGCTCCCTTTGGGATGAAAGGTTCCATATAAAGGAAAGGTATCATTACAATCATTACTATTATTATTGAAATGCAAAACCTGTGAGTAGTAAGCAAGTATATATGAAATTTCACAGTCACCCCGTGAATGTATCCTATTAATACAACTCAAATGCAACGTTTCTCTACCACACACCAATTGCCACAAGAATGGTGAAATGACCCTCCCACAGGTACCTTATACAAGCTATACACATTTCTAAAGAACAGGGCTTGCATTTGAACACATAATGCATAATAGACCTCCAAATTATGAGATCCTCAAAGACAAGCAGAGGGCAAATGGCCGTTTTCTGCCAGCCACCTGGGACACCCAGCATTCTGATTTCACACCTATACCGCCCAGGAAAGGCTGGGCAAAGGCTTCCCAAGATCCATGGGCTGGCTGCTGGGTGTAATTTCAATGACAAATTGAGAAGACAAAATAAATCAGGGAAGTGGAATGGGCACCTCTTTCCACAGTGGCAACTGCAAGGCTCCTGAGAGGTGCTCTCTACTGCTTAGCAGGGTTTGTGCTGCAAAGCCCTTGTCTGTGTGTCACCCTCCTCTGCCTTCAGTTTTGTGGAGGAAAAAAGAAGCAGTTTTTTTTTTTTTAAATCAGCAAAGCACAACTGCTTCAAAACAACACAGGAACAGTCCACAAGGGATTTGACAGAGTCTCACTTGAAGTGCTGACAGCATGCTTGGTTCCTAAAAGAAAACACAGTTGCCAGCACCTTATACTCTAATCTATATTGTACAGACTGACTTACTTTCATAAGAACTTCAAAGTAGCCTTCTGCATTCCCTGGGCTAATCGGAGTGTAGGCTCGCTGGACCTCCAAACCATTCGCCACTCCTCTGAGAAAAAAAATATAGGAAACCACTGTAACTTGTGTCATTGACAGATATTACCACTTCTGCTTTTCTCTGGGGAGATGAGGCAACGCCGAGGGAGGCAGCAGATCCTCTTCTCGATGGCTCAGCCTGTGCACAGATGCAAAACATTTCCCTGTGAGAGGTAAAAATCCATGGGGAACATAACTTGTAACGCATCCATTGTTTTCCTGGTGGTGGCCCCAGCTGTACCACACATTCAGCTCTTGGACACATCCGAGGAAGGAGGCTTGAGCTGTTTTGTGAGAAACAGCTCAGTGCACAGCCGTGGCAAAGGGGAGAGCACATGCTTTCTTGTTAAGTGTGCTTTCCCTTTTGGTCTGGGGTATACCTTTCCTTTCCTAATGAAAGTTAAGGCACAGCTTTAAATTAAGCTCTTGTCAATATACAATGTGTTTTCCTGTAAGCCTTCTCTTTCCATAGAACATATCCACACTGCTCTTCACTACTGACTACTGTAATCGATTGAAGTGACCAAATCTTTTCCTCTCCTGCATCGCATGAGAGGGCTGAAGGGAAAGCACGTACTTTCAGCAGCCAGCCAGCTGCATACATCAGCTGCTAAGGTACAAATACCGTCAACAGATTCAGATCAATGGCATCATAACATGACTTTTTTTTATCTGGCAATGATCACCACAGATGGCTGAGAGAGATAAACTTTTCCCAGGTGGCCCCTTTCTGGCAAGGAATAAACTACACAGGAGGGCTGTTTTTCTAGAAACCAGCTAGGAAATGGCTGGACATCAGGGGTAACACCACGGGTGCTGAGTTACCCCAAGACACAGAGCCTAAAGCACTGAGCTCCGAGGTTAGCACAGCTCATTGTCTTCCTTCCAACACGCTGGAATAAATCATCCATTGTAACATCTATTCTTTGACTCTTTCTTTCTGCAAATGGATTTTTGTTAATCACACCTAGTTCTTTCCGACCCACCGACGCAAGGATAATGCTGAAGAAAAATAGAGCTTTGGAAAGGCTTTTACCATAAAATTAGTAGAGCTAACGAGCTCACAAGGTCTTTCATCTGCATTATTGTGGAGCTACAGAAATCATGATTTGCCTGGTGTGAAGGCTTTGTCTATTGACAAAAACCTACATATTAGGTTACATAATGCAGACTGTTTAACTAGCACAGAGAATAATACCTTAACACGAGATGTTGTCCTAAACTCAATCGCAGACTGCTATTTCCCGGCAATTCAAATCTGTACTGGTAGGTGTCCTCTGTCAGCTGCTCCACCGAGCTGATGCTGAATGCAGTAAATGTCTCTGGATTTAGCTCTGAATTACTGCTCTGCAAGAACAACAATAAATAATTACTTGGTTAGATGGTGTCCTTTATTATTTCATTTTTCCTTGGAAGCAAATGCGTGTGCTAATTTAGCGCTGGAGACACTGAGGACTCCAGAAGAGCACATAGGAAACACTAGGGCCCAGCACAAATTTCAGCTCTCTGCTGATTCATTATGGTGTTCTGCAGAACGCACCTCGGGATCCCGGATCTTCTCCCCCCTTTTTAAAATACACTTTTGCACCTTACAGCAAGGTCACGCTATTATGACTCACTGCAATCATTTGCTCCTGTCTGGAAACAAACAGAAATAACACTGCTAGAGGAGCTGAGCACTGCTTTGAGGGCACCTCTGAAACCTACTGATGACCATTCAGCATAGGAAATACTGGCACAGCTGTGTGAACGTTTTTGCTTGACCCAGCACAGTTAATCTCAGGTAAAAGGGCAGTGACAGGCTTAAAACCACGCTGCTCTACAGGCAACCATGTGTATGCCACGCTACATACAACACAAGCTTTTTCATCCTCTAAATGAGGAGTCTAACAGGAAAAGATGAACAAGATCAGGAGAATGGAACTCCTCCAAGGAAACCTTCAGCGGGGAGCACGGCGATGCGTTGCACTGCTCCCACTTGTCAGAGGGTGAGCTGCCAGCACAGGGTGTGAGGCTGCAGACCCAGGCAGAGGGCATCTGCGGGGGCAGAGCTTGGGGAATTACACCTCCAGACACCGCCTCAGCCGATGGCTGCACCCTTCGCCCATCCCCACAGCCCCACACGCCAGCAAAGTGCTGCCTCTGGGGCATGGCAAAGACGAACTGACCTCCTTCTCCTCTCCCAAGAGGAGGCTTTTGTCCTGCTTTGCTCTGGCCCTCTCCCACCGTGCCAGCTCCTTCTCGTACACCTCGAAGACGCAGGGCTTGCAGCCGCTGCCGCAGCACTGCCATGCAGCGGGCTCCCGGGGCCGGAGGGACAGCCACTCCTCCTCGGTTCCGCTCATCGCCTGCAGAACATGGCCTGGCGTCAGCACTGTGCCCAGCAGCCACCATGTACCTCCTGCCCATCGCCTCGAGCAGCACGGACACGGCACACACCTGCAGCTCGGGCAGGGCAAGGGCAGAGGAGCCCTGAGGAGCCCTGGGGCACGCGGCTCTGACATGGAGGGGTGAGAGCTGGTGGGGCTTCAGGAAACGAGGAGCTGCAGGCAGCACGTTGGTTACACACAGCTCTGGTGCTCGAACACGGCCACGCAGCACAGGGCCAGCAGCTCTGCTGTCACATGGCCGAGGGGCCCGGGGGCTGCTACTCGGGGAGCAGCGCTGCGGGGAAGGGCGGCCACAGACAAAGATGGAGCCCGCGTGAGGCAGGGGCTGGGGTCTGCGAACATCTGTGCTTTGTACGGCTGCTGCACCATTACTGCGGGAGCCCGTGTCCAGCGCCCCGCCCCGCCCCGCCCCCCCCACAGCCCCAGGCACAGTCCCTCCNNNGCTGGACACCGTGACATACGCGGGGCGGCAGCACTTCGTGCCCGGCCTGGACCGGCCGCGCTTCCCGCCGTGGGAGCGGGGCTGGAGGGACCCCTGGCACAGCCCCGGGCCGCGCCTGGAGGAGATGCCGCTCCGCAAAGAGCGCAGCTGCTTCATCTGCCACCAGCGGGTCCGCATGCTGGAAGGTACCGCGTCCGGGGCAGGGCTCCGGGCCCGCAGCCCCAACCGTGCGGCCTGAGAGCATCCCCCGTGCTGCCACCGCTGCCGGACGGCCCCGCCCTGCTCCCGCACAGCCCCGCTCTGCGCACCGAGAGCCGTCAGGAGGGCTTTGTGCGGAGGGCGGTGCTGCCCCCGCCCTGGAGATGCGACCCCATGGCCTCTAAGAAGCACGGAGTCGTTGGGAGGGGCCTTAAAGGCCGTCTGGGCCCCTCCTGCTCCCATCAGGGAGGTGCTCCATCCCTTGGGCCATTCTTGTGGCCCTTTGGATGCAATCCACAGCACCATGTCCCTCCTGTGCTGGGGATTCCCCACCTGGAGGCAGTGCTCTGGGTGAGGTCTCACCACACAGCACAGATCCCGTCAGCCCGCGCTGCCCTTCTATCCCCCAGTTCTATGGCTCAGTGAACCCACCCAGCCCCACCACGCTGCACACCCATCCCACCCCGTGGCCTCACCCACACCCACATCCCTTTCTTCTCTCCCCAGGGGTCCGGCAGGCGCAGTGGCTCACCAAGACGCAGCTGGTGCAAGGCTTACCCGCAGCAGTGCTCAGCATCACTGAGAACCCCGAGCACCAGCTCCAGGGGCAGGACGAGGCCGTGAGCCGTGCCATCGCACACGCACGGCTCTGGGAGACCACAGAGGCTGCTCCCAGGAGGGAAAAATACTGGTAAGTGCTCAGGCTTTAGCATAAGCTGGTTGTCAAATGCGTTGAGAGCTGCAAGGATGCGTGGATCTGCTGTTGGGAGTCACCGTGCAAAGCTGTCAGAGCCTTTGCACCAGGCTGACACCTCGCAGACAAAGCAGCACAGCACAGTTCTGGGTCCTGGTGGTAGCAGCGATGTTACACAAACTGTATGGAGGCTGCTTGTAGGCCAAGGTCTGTGTTTCTGCCGAAGGTCTCGTTTCAGCTGATGCAGAAAGTCAGTTTTTTAAATAACTAGTGGTAAGCATTACCTCTGCCAACTTGGAACAGGACTGGGTTGTTGGGTATGAGTCTGAAACCTGTGATAACCGTTTGGAAGTGCTACACTTTTATATATTTCACAGACAACATCTTATAGCATTCCTGTCCCAGAAGCATCTGCCTGTCAGTAGCGTAACATTTTTACTTCATGTAACTGTTTTTTTTCCTTCCCCTCACTCTCAAGCCCTGTGCTGTTTGAAGACTTGATGCATTTGTGCCGGTCAGCGTCAGTGAAGTACCCTTCCCTGGCCAAGAGGATGCTGGCCAGAAACTACCGGATTGCAGCTACCTGGGAAAGAGGTTGGTTGCTGTGGGGCTGGAAGCAGCTGGCTCTTCTCTTTAACCTGAGAGGGGTAACAAAGCCACTCCAAAGCTGAGGACATAGAAAAAATGAAGCAAGTTCTGGAACCAAGTGATTCTTTCAGTTCTCAGTAGCACAGCAGGGCTTGGCTGATGGCAGGGTGCTCGCCCTGAGGAGATCATTGAGGTGCTAGGCAATATCAACGAGGTGGTGGGAGAGGAGAACCAGTGTCTTAGACCTGGTTGTTTATTTTTGGCATCCAAACCTGTACTGTTGTCTTTTTAAATATGCTGAGTTAACAAGCTAACACTAGTAATTAACATTGTTGCTTTAGAAAAAGAACCTACAGCTGAGCTACTATTCAAGATTCGTTTGGGGTGAGGGGGAGAATGAGCCTTGCAGAACAAAGAGCACCTAGCGTGCTGTTGCCTGAAAGTAAACATCTGCCTTTCGCTGATGTTATTTTAGTGATATTTGAACACGGCCTGATTTCCCTCCCCAGAATCCACTCTCCTCCAGATCCGTGGCCTGAACGGAATCCTCATGAACTCCATGGCCCCGATACCACCAGTAGCTTCCAAGGAGGAGATCCTGGCCACTAAAGACCACGCTCTGGAGACCTTCTACCCCATCTCTCCTACAATTGATCTTCAGGAAGTGATTGTGTACCAAGAACTCAATGACACAGGTCAGTCTAGATAATTTTCTAGCAGCCTATCTGCCACACAGCCCTGGGTAGGGGGAGGGTGGGAGCGAGGGCAGGGTGAGCAGTGCGGGTTCTCTGTGGGGAAAAACCCAGGCAAATTACTTCAACAGATCCTGAAGGTACGGGAGAAAACATTGGCTCTGTAGCCTCTTACCGAGCGATTTCTGATGTGGTTATCTGCCATTTAGGTTTCAAAGATGGTTATCCGTACTCTCATCCTCACACTCTGTATTTCCTGGAATCGGCCAACAATCGTCCTAACAGGTTCAGACCAGAACAACTCCGTGCTAAAATGCTGATGTTTGCTTTTGGCAATGCACTGGCAAAGGCTAAGGTGCTGTACGGGGTACGTATTGGAGACTGCTGCTGTCTCACTGGGCCTTTGTTCTTTCTCTAGCACCACAGCCAGTGGAAGGGGTTGTGGAATTCCCTTGCCATGGCATGTTGCAGTAGTTCTCAAATCTGCACTGAGGCTGCTGTGTTGTAGCTTCCCACTCTGGAGGTCTAAGTCTAACCTTCAGGTATGGCTACGATGTCTGCTGATCCAGAAAACCATCTCAGCAATGAGCGTGTTCATGATGTAACATGCACTGGGGTGGTAATAGGTAGGAACCAGGGAGAAGGTTTAACTGTGAAACCAACCCACCCCGCATCTCAGTATGCAAATTGATACTTCGTTGCTGGCTGAAGGAGGAATTTTAATTAAAATACAAAATCTACATTCAAAACTTGTTTGACTAGAGTAATTTTCTGGGCAAGGTAACAATACATTTATTAAAATCTTGGCTTTAAACCAAGTGGGAGATGCAGAATCAGCAACTGCTCACACAGTTTCTGCAGTAACTGGCTTTTTAAAGGTTCTCCTTCCCTTCTTCCCTAGAACGATCCCCAGGTTTTGGAGCAGCCAATAGTGGTGCAGAGCGTTGGCACAGACGGCCAGCTCTTCCAGTTCATGGTGTTCCAGTTAAATACAACAGACCTCGTGTCTAGTGACGGCGTGAAGAACCTAGTCTGGATCGACTCTGATCAGAATCTGTATGAGAAAGCACAGTGTGTTCCACAAGTCAGGAAGAGAGTTGTTACGGTAAGCAAAGGGGAGCGCAACGCTCCTGGGCTGGGAACGGTCCTGCACGTTCAACGCTTTCACCTCTGCCCGAGGTTTGGGAGCTGGCATGAAGCCGTGGTGCGGTTCTTAAACCAACTGAGGGAACTGACGCAGGCTCTGGCCCTGATCTCAGTGGAGAGCCGTAAGCAGGTGCTCCTGCCAGGGAGTATTTGTGCTGCTGAGGTACCGCATAGCGTACAAGCCACATGCCAAGCTTAATACGAACTCCTACGTAAAGATACCCCCATCTGTAATCTACCATCTCCTAGCATGCTTGTTTAAAATCAACTTGTGCTCTGACGAAGGAAGTGCTTACATGCAACTGTCAGCTTCGCTGTAGAGTAAATAGAGCATAGTGCTGTCAGCCCTGGTTATGCCGGGAGGGCGTCTCAGTTTGATGGGCAAAGCGCTCGTGCCATGAGAGTCACAGCAGCAGCAGCACCCACACACAAATCCATTTGGGGAGGGAGAGCACGCTTTGGAAGCTCCCACCTTTGAAGTCTTATTCAAGCGTACTTAAAGCCATTGTTTGTCTACATTAATCACTTCACTGCAAACTGAGCATCCATGTCTTCTCTCTGCAGAAGCCCGCTGGAATATATGGCTTCCAGCCAGAAACATTCAAGAAGTTTCTGGCACTGTATCTGCACGGAACTGTGTGAAATTCAGCTCAAATGAAAATCCTTCACCAACTGTACCTGCTGCTTCTCTTACCAGAGCCATCACACAGTTGAAGAAAGGTGGATTGATATACTTTCAAAAATAAATTATATTGCTACCAAAAGTAAAATTTCTTTAAAAAAAAAAAGACAAATTGTGCCTGAAGGAACTTTAATTTGAGGGGCTCACCTCTGGTATCAGGTTAGAGAGGGATCACGTGCATCCTCCTGGGTGTTTCCACCATTGCCTAGAAAACATACATAAACCAGGCATCATTCTTTGCACAGCTGCTGCCTTTGCACAGAGCCAGACTTGAACCTGTTTTCTGAGTTTGCTTGAAGTACTGCAAATGCAGCGTACTTGGGAGGTACTTGAGGAGCTGGAAGAAGGGAGCCTTTTTCCTTCTCCTTGGGTTTTACCTTGCTTTACTCCTGGTGTGAGTGACACTCTTCAGGGTGTCACGCTGCCCTGCTCTTAGTGCCTGTCACACAAACAAAGCAATGAGATTGCTTCAGATAAATTTTTAGCAATCCCAGGTAAAGTATTTCAGGGCTTAATAGTCATAAATGGGAGTAACAGAAGTTTCAGACTCACATGACAGCGATTCCCCCACCAAGACAACAACACTTCCCAAGCAGCAGCCAGTTCCCCAAGAGATGCACCCCCTTCGGTGGATGGCTCTTAAATGAGCCCAGGGCAGCCCCACCCTGGGCCCAGCCCTTCTGGTCACTGGGGGGGCACAGGTGCAGACCATGTGCCTGTGCTCCCCAGGCAGCCACAGCCCTTCACCAGGCGCTCAGTCACTGATTCAGGCTGTCATCTTGTGTTCCCCTTACAGTGCCCAAAGTAATTAATCAGGGAGATTGCTTCATGGAATCCATAGAACTGCAACTCTTTCTGCCTCTCCCAATACTGATGGACTTGCCCATTTGGGGAAAATGATGTGGAATGTAGCATGAAAGCTTGGTGCCCAGTAACTGGTATTTGCTGCTAAAAACAGAATTTCTTCCTGCTACACAGAGTTAACTGAGCAACAAGCATATTCTTTTAAAACCAGGGGGGTTATGTTTTTTTTTTTTGTGAAATATTGAAAGTAATTTAACCAAATGTAAAATGGTTACATGGCTCACATTTGGTTGGTCTAACCAAATGTAAAATGTTTTTCAGTTCTGCATTGGTACCCCTCAGCACGGGGAAGGAATAGGGCAGCCTGTGGTATTTTAAGGGGTGGAAGAGCACATTTCCCAGAAATTCGTATCGCTTCAGGCTCTTGTGTCAGGGTCTGTGCTCTGTGATCTCGTCTGACCGTCTGGGTGAACACCTCAGCTGGGTGTTCCAGTCTCAGTCTATCTAACAGCTCCGCTCTGCAGATTTCAGCAAAGAGATTTTCACCAGTCAGATCGGAGATAGCAGTGGCACTCGATGAATGAGGATGCGTCTCCTGTAGGTTACATTAACAAACCCCTCAACAGTTAGGAGAAAACGCTTGAAAGAGAAGTAATCTAGTAAAAGGGTTGCATTGATCTGAATTATGTAAATTCTGCCTGTTCAAAGGGATGCTCCATTCAGCTCATCTGGTTAAATCTGTAATTTGCACCCGGTTATTTTGGAACGTTTTTTAATACTCGTGCTTTGCAGAGACTGTTCCAGGTGGTGTTTCTGTTTCAGTCAGGCTCGTTGGCTCTGCTATATGGCAGGGGCCCTGCAGAACAGCTGTAGGTGACAGCCGTGGCCTGGTGACATCGCTCACCCCTCTGCTTTGGGTCATTACCGTGGGAGGGAGGCACCCTGGCGAGCAGTGGGCCCTGCACTCAGGGCCTGCTCACGTTCCTGAGCAGGACAGCTTCACTGAGGAAGCGTGGTAAGGGGTCGTTGTGGGAAAGAGGGGCTGTGAAGAGCTGAAACACCTCACCTGCTCCTGGTTCAGGGGGTCTGTGGTGGTGGGAATGGGAAAGAGCTGAAGTCCCTTCAGCTGCCTTCACCGCTCTGCAAGGAAATCAGTGCTGGTAAAGGCAGCAGAAGAGAAAAATCTAAGGGGCTGGAGTCCTGTCTCCTCTGAGAAGAGACAAAGCCAGAGCACAGGAAGGGATGGAGGAGAGCAGAACAAAGGCAGTTTTGAGAAATGACGGCAGCAATAAGAGACGGGGCAGTCAGCGGGGAAACGAGGTCGTGCCAGGTACCGGCTTTGGTCATTCAGCCACAAAAGCTCTGTGCTCACATTGCCCTGCGTCCTGGGGGAGCCTCTGGGGTGCCAGAGGGAATGCAGGGAGGGCAGATGGGGCTGTCCCGTGGGTGCTGCCAAGCACACCGCACTGTTCAGCCGACCCACGTGGGAACCAGCCCAGCGCTGGGAATGGGCAATGGGCACATCTGGGTGGGCATCAATAAGTCATAAGGGCTCGTCAGCAGCCAAACGGCATTACCTCAGCACGGACCGAGAACCAGACATTAACTTTTCATGAACGTGTGAGAACAGGCCGGCTTGTGCCCACCAGGGAGCCCTGCAGACCCGGCCACCTCCCCTGGCCCGCGCCTGGTACAGGCCCAACCTCCAGGGGCTGCGTTCATGGTGCTGAGGAGAACACGGCGTGCTCACCTCCTCCTCCCACGCTTCGTTTAATGAACGCAGTGTGGGAGACAATTATCCTAGGGCCGGGCTCAGGAGGCCTTCTGGGGAGGGAGCTTGGCAGCTCTCACCGCGGTGTTTGAGGAAAGGATCCCACAGCCCGCGAGCACCAGAGGGCTCCTACACCTGTGATGGAAACTTTGGCGGGACAGGGTGCAAAAATCCCACTTTTTAGCCCCAGAAAGCCCCTCTGTGCACCCCTAGCCATCAGGACGCCCGCTACCCATCAGCGAGGCACTCGGGTCCCGTTATCAGACCCAGGCACTCGGGTCGCATCGCAACCCGTCACGCTCGCTGCCTGCCCAAAATCTCCCCCCCCAGCCCAGGGCACGAAGCCAGCGCCAGAACAAACTGCTGAGCACCGGAATCAAATGTTTATGTCGATATTTATTACAGCATGGAGGGGGGGAGAAGGGGGGAGAACCGTTTCGTTCAAAAAAACCATCCCATACCAATGAAGACAATAATTTAGCTATTCATTTTAAAATACATTAAAACCGGTCCTTTCCTTTCCTCACGTCAGAGTTTAACAAAAAAAAAAAAAAAAAAAAGAAAAAAAAAAAGGATGGAAAGCAGAAAAAGAAAAAAAAAAAAGTTGACTCCTTCCGGAGCCCACGGGCATCAAATCTTCGTTTGGTCATTTCTCATCGTTACTCTTAAAACAGGGACCTGACTGCAACTAGGGGTGACACCCTCAGCCCCCCGTCCCACCCCCCCGCCACTTCCTACAGGTAAAGCACAAGTCAAATGCCTAGGAAAAAGAAGGCAAACATTTAAAAAAATCCGTATTACACACTAAAAAAAGTTCTGTCATCTCATGTCTTGCCGTCAGAATAATAAAAACAAGCCAAATGTTCCCGAAAACATCTCAGTGAAGGGGTGCGGAAAAAAGACATCCCTTTAATAAAACATTATCAACAAATATCGTACACAAACTACAATGTATAATAATTACTTTTTTTTTTTTTTGCTTTTT
>WBMW01003761.1:234192-286316 GCA_013396635.1 Penelope pileata
TTTTTCTCGTTTTCCCCTCTCGGTATTTTAGAACCAGACTACAAGGTAAGAAAAAACACTGAAACAAGATACAATGCTTTCAATAATCCGCACAAGGGTCAATCCAGGGAGGCAATATTTTACAGAGTATGATATACACGGAGCAGGAATGGAGGTGGAGAAAAAGCAAAGAGCAGCTCCAGGGGCAGTGTCACGTCCGGAGATGGTGGAGCTCCCCCTCGGCTCTGGTGGTCTCCTGACAGCAAGGACGCAGCGTGACAACGGTCATTGCCTAAAAAACAGCTCCATCCAGTTCCAAACCATAGCATTGAAGTGAAGCCCTGACAAGAGCACATCTTCAAAGGCAAAAAGAAAAAAAGAAAAAAGCAAAAAGACGGGAGCGGAAAAAAAAGCCCCCAGAAGAACCGAAGTTAGCTGGAGATGGCAGCTTCAGAGTCCCAGGTCAGATCAACCCTTTCTTTCTCCTTTCTTTCGGTGGATTTGACAAAAAAAAAAAAGTCAAATTTGTGTCTGTAGTGAACCAGCTCAAGGACTCTCAGGAAGAGAGGGACAGAGATTTCTTCTTGTACTCTGAGAGGGGGGGAAAGACTAACACAGTGCATGCCACAGCCACAGAGAGGAAGATCACACTTAAGTCGAGGATGTGATCCTGTACGGGGTCACCTGCACGAGCAGCTTTCTGTCGAGGTGGTGGAGTCTCTTCCACAAGCGGATCTTGTTACTGGAGGAGGAAGCGTTGTGCTGCAAACGAACACAAAAAAAAAAAAAAAAAAAGGGAAAAAAAAAACCAAAAGAAAACCAAAAAAACAGGCCTTCTGAACGAAAACCACCATTGTAAACTGTCCAGTTTATTTAAAAAATGACTACAACAGAGACAACATGAGATTTCATATCTAGACTAGCTTCCTGGTGTCGCACGGCACAAACATACAACGGGGTTCTGTTTCTGTCTTTATTTAAAAGAACAAAGCAAAGAGATCGGAGTTGGGTGCTAGAGGCTTCCATTTGTTTCCAAAAAGAAGTGTCATGTACATATATAAACCCTTCTGCACAAAGAAGGATCTTGTCATGTCTTGAAATATTTTAAGTTTTGTCCTTCATGTTTTATGGAATAAAAAGTTCAGCCTTTTTATTGCATGAAACTAAACCTGGGGTTCTGGCCCCCGCCACGCGTCTCCCTGCCAATACACCTAGCTTCTTCTTGCATAATTCTTTGAGATCCTCCGAACGGCAGCTGACTCTCTTGATCCTGGAGAGGAGGAGGGGGAGGGAAATCACACACTCATCGTCATGCTGGGGGAATACTGCAAGAGAGACAAAGGCAGGGTGAGATGCAGGCAGGCCGGGCTGGGCTCCGCGCGCTGCTCCAGCGATGGAAAGGGGACGGACAGAAAAGTGGGGATTGGGATTGTGGAAACTACAGCAACGCAACTGGAGCTGAGAAATCAGACAGAGAGTAGGCTCCAGACTCTTTATCAGGACACGATCTGCTCTGCAACTTGCCTTTCCAGAGAGAAAATAACCACAGCAGTATGGGGTAAGAAGCAATTAAAAAAAAAATAATTAAGAGGCACGCATATATATCATGCTAATGCAGTAAAAGCAGACGAGGCGCCCGCGCCATGCCCAGCGCGAGGAGCAGGCTGCAGGCCATGGGCGCCGGCCCGGCTCGGGCTGAGCACTGCACCACCGCCAAGCAGGAGCCACCCGCTCACCTCCCAGTAGTTTGGAGGAACCCAAGCGACTCCCAGCAGCGGAGGTGGGAGCCGAGCTGCCTGTCCCAGCTGGCCTCTGTCCCGCCGCAGCCGCTCCCACAGCCTCCTCTCCTCCATTACCCCGCGTCTCGCCGCCCTGGGAGAAGCCAAGCGCGCTCCCACCCACACCCGCCCAGCGCGTTTCTTCCTCCCCTACCTTCTGCCCCAGAGCAGCTCGCAAACAACAAAACCAAGGGCAGAAAGAACGGAGGGAGGCAGCGTCCCCAGTACACAGCCTTGGGCCAGGCACCCATCCCTGTCCCCAGACTCACGTTGGTCCCCGTCCCCAGACTCACATTGTCGTTTTGGAAGGAATGGAGAAAGTTGCCTCCCAGCTCCCCGTCATCTCTTGGAGTGCCCGGGGGATTGCTAATGCCACTTATGTTGTTTGGAGAATTCTGCGGGAGAATGAGGGGCAGGTGGTGAGCAGTTACCCGAGACGCAGCCCGACCTGTCCTGCTCATGTCCCCAAGGAAAAGCGGGGTCACACAGACACCCAGCAGCTCACTTACTTTTGGAAGTCCATCTATGTCTCCTGACCCTGTGGGGTGGGGACAAATGAGAAAATTTGGTGAAACTGGGAAACTTGAAGGTGCAGTGACAGCCCTGGCTCCCCTCCACGAACCCCGCTCGGTGGGAGAGCCGTGGGGGCTCCCCGGGCTGTGGGGCGGGCGCTCACCTAACGATCCGTTCATGTGGTGGGGCTCCATGCCGCCCATGCCGCCCATGGGGCCGTCGGAGCCGGGGCCCATCGGGAACTGCAGGAGGGAAGACAACAACACCCACATCAACAGAAAGGCAACAACACCCTCGTCAGCTGGAAGGAAACATCCAGACCATGATGGCTCTGGGGACCCCCCTAGTCCAGCTGGAGCTGGATAAGAGGGATGTGTCCACCTCCCAAGGCTGCAGGACACATCTTGGGGGTTGTGGTCATCCATGTCCAACTACAACATTCGACCAGACCCAGATGTGCCAACCTAGAGACCACACAAGCATTGAGAGCTCATGGTCATCCATGTCCAACTACAACATCTGGCCAAACCCAGATGTGCCAACCCAGAGACCATGCCAACACCAAGGGCTCATGGTCACCCACATCCACCTACACCTGGCCAGACCCAGGTGTGCAAACCGTGTCAGCACAGAGGGCTCCTTCCAACTGTGCAAGGAATTAGGGCTGCAGATGCTCCTATCCCTTAGCACCCAGCAGCTTGCCACCGCCTTGGCCGGAGCAGCAGGACCGCCGCCCTCTCGATAAGCATAAAAAATTAACAAAGTCGCCGAAGAGTTAATCGCTTTTTGATGGTTTGTTTTATTTCTGTTTTGTAACAAATGGCTGAAATCAATTAAACTGCTTTACTCTCAACTGATGAAGTTAATTATGATTTGTTATGGTATCTGATATGTAAATTATTAGAAAGCAGACTTACATTCGATCGACTGCCTGCGGGCGGTACTGGATTAATCATTGTGTAGATGTTGTCACTTGAATTTGTTGAATCTGTGGAACAGTGAAGCCCAGTAAGTCTGGTGATTAATTCATTTCTTATTTAAAACAAACTCATGCCACTTGAACTCATTCTTTTGTATTTTATCACCTAAAATTCCCTCTAAGTACCACCATTTTCTGGCTAATTTGTATTTAATGAAGATCCACAAAGTTTTTAATCACAGAAATTCAACTGTGAAAAATAATTCAAGTTCTAACCAGGAACCACGGGGCTCGCTCGCTGGGGGATGCGCAGGGAGATAACTCCTGGCCGTGCATCCACACCCCTAAACCTCAGATCTGTGAATGCACAGGGGAATATCCCAAAATACCGGGGTGGGTGGGATGGGAGGGAGGTGCTGCGAGGGGCATGGCACAGCGGGGCAGGGTCGGGGAGTTTTGTTAGGACCCAGCCTGAAATGTAGGTCAGGGCTCCTCATCAAAATGCAGGAGGAGAAGGAGCAGCCGCAGCCTCGCCGCAGCTCCTCCCCTGCAGCTGTGGCACCGCGCTCCCCCAAAATCCCAACGGGGGGAGCACAGCTGAACCCGGGGAGGGGTGTAGGGGCTCCTACCTGCGGGGCTGGGCATGATGGGTGTCCCCGGAGGGCCGCCGCCACCGGGAGGACCCTGCAGAAAGACGGAGCCGGGGTGAGCCGTGCCGGTGCCCCCAGTGCAACCCCAAAGCCTTCTGGTTTCACCCCAGCGTGGGGAACACTGCAGAATATCCCCACTGCCCCCCACTTCCCAACACCCTCTCAGCCCCAAAACTGCCCCACGTGCTCTGCTTCCATGTAGGAGGACTCACCACGTATGTACCAGGCGATGAAGAAGAGTATGGGATCTATATGGAGAGAAGAGCAGGGTTTAGCCACCACGTGACCACCAGTGCAGCAACACCACCGCGTGCTCCAGGGGGTCTGAGCCCCACTGGGGCCAGCAGAAAGCTCCCCATGCACCCCTGGACACCCAGGCAGCCCCGAAATACGAGGACGGAGCATACTCACTGAGTTAGCACTGCTGGGGTTGGGCCACGGTCTGCCAGCTCCCGGCCCCCTGCGGACAAAAGGAAACAGAAGAACAAAGTTCTGCTGTTATCCATCGCTGGTAACAGCACCCCGGGTCCTGCGAGCGCACGGCCATGCGCGCCCAGCGCGGGCTGTCGGGGCTTACATGTTAATTCCAGGCATGCCAGGGCCTAAGGAGTTGGGCGGAGGTCTCATGCCGCTGCCATAGTTCTGCAACGATAACCAAGGATCAGTCTACCATAACGAGAGGGGAAACCGGAGAGGGAAAGAGAAGGGAAAAAGACACAAACAAACAAACAAAAAAAAAACACAAGAGGGTTAGTTCGCCAAAAAGAAGAATATCAGGTGACGACGGACGTAGCGATAGTGTGAAACAAAAGCAAAACATAGAACCGAAGTAACAAAAAGCTCCTCCGCTCCCATGGTGAGCGGTGAGGAGCAGCGAGGTTTGTTTTCCTGTAGCTCTGCCAGAATCCCCCCCAGCTGCTCTGTGCCTGTGGCTGCCCCAGCACCCCATAGCCACGGGGACACCCGCGAGCCCCCAGCCCCTCGGGGCTCCCTCCCCGCTGCTCTCGGGGAGCAGGAGCCTCAGCCCAGCGTCCTTCATCTCGCAGAAGCAGACCCAGCACAAAGCCCAGCCCGAGGCGCTGCAGGGAGAGGAATCCCCGCATGCCGCGCTCCATTTGGTCGCTGTGCTCGCTGCCCTCTGGGCGATGCAGCCTGATTTAGGTCGCGCTGCCGCCGCCAGAGCCGTGCTGCTGCCTTCCCCCACACAGCAAGCCCGTTCCCAAGTGCAGCTTTTTTGTTTTTGCCTTTTTTTTTTTTTAAAGCAAGGGAGGGGAGGGAGCTGCATGCTGCTGTCCATATGCCCTGCAGCTCAGGGAGGAAGAGAAAAATCATATAATTATAGGATCATAGAATCACAGAATGGCTTGGGTTGGAAAGGACCTCAAAGATCACCCAGTCTCAACCCCCTGCCATGGGCAGGGCTGCCAACCAATAAATCAGACACCAGATCAGGCTGCTCAGGAACCCATCCAACCTGGCCTTGGGCACCTCCAAGGATGGAGCATCCACAACTTCTCTGGGCAGCCTGTGCCAGCACCTCATCACCCTCTCAGTGAAAAAATTTCCCCCTAACATGCAATCTAAGAAGAGGAGGAGGAGGAGGGTGTTGGGGTGGGAGGAAGCTGCGGTGCTCGCTGGCTGCCCGGGGTGAGGTGTCCCCCCGGAGCAGGGTGCCTGCAGCCCCAAAGCCCCACCAACACCAACAGATCTCAGCGCATCTCCCATCAGGTCAATGACCATTGGCTTTGGCAGCGTTTCTGCCATTCAGAGAAAAAATGCCTGGGCAAGAGAGGGGCACTGCCAGATGCTTTGCAGCCCCCCAAGCACTCAAAGCTGAATTTTAGCTCACACTTCAGCACTGTCATAGTTCAGCACTGCCAACTTTCCCCCAGATTTACACGCTGCTCTGCTGTGGGCATCTACAAAGTTTGTTTTGAGGAGGCAGACATGGGTTTCCCTAAAGAAATTACTAGCAAGGCCTTAATTGATCAAAATTCCAGCCATTTACACTGAATAGCAGCATCAAACCCCTCGTTAAAAAAAAAAGCTCAGCATGTTTAATTGGAGCTGAAAGGAAGGCAAACGAAGCCATCTGAAAGATGCTCGAGGAGGGTGGGGAGGGAACGCAGCTGCGCCGAGCGACCTGGATGCTGGGCAAGCCGCCGACGGGAGCCAGCGAGCTACAAAACCTTTTAATAGAGGCGCTGGCAAATGTGATGCTGGCATCGATGAGCGGGGCCTCCGCAGAGTTAAAAGTGTGGCTGCTAAAGGGAAAAAGCAGCAGAGTTGGGTTGTACGAGGCGACTCGCCATTGGTCCATAACAAGTTGTTGTGGGGACACCGGGCTGTCCCGGCTGGATGTTCTGCAGGTGCTTGGAATAACTTCTAAATAATGCTTGGGAAAGTCCTGGTGCAATGCTTTAAGAAAACAAAGTGCTGGGCAAGCGAGGAGCCATGGGCTGCTGGTTTGGGTTCAATATTTTTGATGGCTCCGAGCGCATCACGTCGGGAAGCCAGAGCCAGATTGGGAAGGCAGGCGGCTGCCGCCGCAGTTGCGCTTCTCCGAGGGAAGAGCACGCTTCTAAAAAGCTCTCCCTAATGTACGTACACAGGGAGCGGCAGAGTGAAAAATAAAGCTCCGAGAATTTCACAGCTCCTCCCGGCTCCCAGAGCTGCCGCCATCCCACGCAGCGCTCGGCGGCCGCAGCTTCCAGGCGCCGCGGCAATCTCTGCGAGTGGGAAGCGAGCAGCTCCCAGCCGCACACCCGGCACGCTTCCCTCGGCGCCGGCCTCGCTGGGAAATGCCATTTTTAAAAGATTTTGTAGTTCTTCACCAAAGGAGCGTTGCAAGTGCAGCAGCAGGTCCTGTGTCCCCGGCAGCGTTCGCAGAGCATGGATCTGTCCGGGAAATGGTCTGAGGGGAATGTTCCCCCCTGCCCTAGGATGGGTGCCCATGGAGGTGGATGGACTTGGGCACTCCTCCCTTCCTTGGGCACGGAATGGCACAACTCTCTTCACGCTGCACTCACTTTAGCTCGACAGTCTTGAGGGGAAAAACAAAACAAAACTCGAGCACACACGTTTGTCTCCTGACAGACTCCGAGCCTCGCGCTAAAAAGCCAACGTAGGCGACAATGCAGAGAGGATAAACCTACAACCAAAATATGGTAATCTGTTTTTGAAGTCTCTTACAAGGAACAAACAGAAGTGAGTCAACAGAGCAGCATGCAAATCCACTTCAGAAAATGAATCAACAGAAAGGCAGAATATATTAACCCAGATCTGCTTAGTTTTAGAGTTTGCTCCTCCTTGGGCTGGCTCTCCTCACCCCGCCTCCCCTTTCTGGAGTAGCTGAGCGGGATTTGGTGTTACTGCAGTGTAAGAGAAAACTCTGATTTAGTTTGAGCATCCTTTTGAGCTGCGGTTGGGTGGAGCGAGAGCGGAGGGAGCTGCACTGTGTTTGCATACTGGGAGCACACGTGTGAAAAACCACACGGACAACCAGCACCAAGGCAGGAGCCCTGACCACCATGGCACGCAACAGAGGTTTGAGTGTGCTGAAAGGCCTGGGAAAGGGTCAGAGCTTCTGAAACACACTTAAAAAAGTCAGAAAAAAGGTGACCCAACTTCTCTGAAGCGCAGAGAGGATGAGCTGCTGGATCCCGTGCGGGCTGCCCAACCTGCAGGGGAAATCTGCCCCCTAAGCCCACCTGCTTGCTAAGCTGATGAGTTCCTCTGCACCAGACCCTCCCTTCGCTCCTCCAAAAACAAACCTGACTAAGAAATGACTGAAATAAAAGGGAACTCAAGTGCTCTACAGATCAGGGCAGGACGAGGAGAAACCAGCGGAGGGAAGAGTTATTCCCTTGCTAAAGGTATCTTTCCATTTATTTTTATTTATTTATTTTTAATGTAAGCATCCTTCCCCTTTCCTGCTGTTAGGGTCATAACTATTTCCCAGGCACGCTGCATAATGCACTCAAGCAGCGCTACGGCTCGGGGCTAAGTGGCATCCCCTCCAGCTGAAGGGCAAGGGGGGGCTGCAATGCCCTTAATGAGGAAGCGCAGCACCGAAGACCTCACCAACGTTAAAAGGAGGGATTTCCAGATGCAAGACTAATGTAAAACACATTAACACTAATGGGGGACGGGAGGGGAAATCTCCCAGCCCTTCCAGCCCCCGGGGGTTGTGGAGATGGTGGTTGGTGTTGGCAGAGCCGCGCGATGCTCTTTGGTGCTGCTGGGGTTACCTGCGGACCGGGACCCATGGGGCCCATCCCTCGCGGAGGATTCATCCTTTGCATGGGTCCGCCCATGTTCGGGTGCCCTGCCGGGAGGAAAGCAGGCACGTTAGATGGGATAGAGCCCCCAATTAACAGCTAACGAGGTGGGGGAATCGCTCACACTTCCTCTGTGGGCTTACCTTGCTGTCGCGTGGGATCCATCGAATTGGGCAGCAATGGCTGTGTACCAGGAACGGCCCCCGGAGGCTGGGGAAACAAGGTGGGGAAGGTCAAAAAAAATAAGCAAATGGCCAAAATGCAGCCTGTGCACAGAGATCTAGGTCGAGGCTTTCCCATTCGTGAGGGGCTGCTCAGGATCCAACACCCCGAAGATCTGTGTCCCACCTTGTGCTGTGCTGGATGCCACATCCCTACAACTCCTGGCACTGCTCCCCTTTCCCTTGGCAAACACCCCCTAAAACTGACCCAGACGCCAGGATTTCCCCCGCTGTACTTCAGCAGCCCCACACCTTGCGGGGCAGAGGCCATGGCAGCAGCCTGGCACTGTGGCCGACGCACGCTGGATGCAGTAATTCATTGCCAACCATGGGCAGACGCGGCCAACGCTCGGGTTCATCCCCGCATGCTCGGGGCGGTGACAGGGGATGCCCTCTCCCATGTTTTTGGCTGCGGCCACTGCCCCTCCCCAAAGCATGCTGTGCCTGGGCAGTGCATCTATTTAAAGTTGAAAGGCTGCCTTCCTCCCGCTGCTCTGTGCAGATAAAGGGGAGAAAGCACAGATACCATCTGCCTTGGGGAAGCGAACTGCAAGCAGCGCTGCAGCAGTGCTGCCTTTCATGTGAGTCCCACCACGAGCCAGCCCCTACGTGAGAACACAGGCACCGCGTGCATGCGGCCCCGCCTGACCCAGCAGCAGCAGGCTGACTCTCACCCCTGTTACTTTACAGCTCGGAAGATGGAAGCAGGAGGAAGACAAAGCAGGGCTGTTGCATTCAGAAAGCTGCACCATCTTGCTGGCTGCTCTGCTGCCTGACCAGTCCATCTATCTATCAGTAAGAGCTACATAAGAATAATGCCGCTTGTAAGAAGCATTAGCAAAAGCGAGTTCCCAAGATCATTTTTCCAAAGCTCCTTTTGCTGCTCCGAGGAATTGCAGGCTCTAATTTCACTTCTACGAAGAGGTAACCCGCAATGAGGTGACGGCCATGGAGCACGGCTGCGTACGATTCAACAACACAATCACAGAATCACAGAAACACCGGGTTGGAAAGGACCTGCAGTGCCACGCGTTTCGGCAGCGCGTGGAACAGGAGCAGCAAACCGCTGCTCTTTAAGCTGGGATAAGAGGATCAACCCAACCCCAAAACTCGGGAGCGACCTGCACTGCCTGACCCCGGGATTATCTCCATCGCTTTCGTTCGCTGGCATGGCAGGGAAATCCGGGGTGGGGGGAGCAGTACCTGGTTTCCCATCCGGATGGGGGGCCGGGGACCTCCTGCGTAGCGCGGTGACATGAAAGGCTGCAATGACACAAAAGCCAGGTGAGCAGCGGGTGGTGGGGGGACAGCACGTGCCCCACACACGCCGGTTAAGACTTTACAGACTTTTTTTTTTTTTTTTTCTGGAGAAATCCTTCTTTCAAAAAGTCGAGTTGAAAAAGGAAAACAAAAAAAAAAGTGTTCGGAGTCCGTTTATTTAACGTTTTCTGTAGGTTTGAGAGCGTTGGGCAATACTAGGTGAGGCTGTTACAATTAGTGCACGGGAAGCCCTGAGCGTTAGGTACTGAGCTTAAATATCGATATATCTAAAAGTGGGAAATAAGCACATACAGACACGCACACACAAAAAAAATTCCCCAGTGCTAAGTGTTGAAAAAAGGAAGACTTAAGGTGCTGTTTTACAACCGCTGCGACCAACAGAGGCTTAAAAACCCACATCCAGCTCCACTCCTCAGGCTGCCTGGGGGAGGTAAACCAGTCCGAGATCCACCAGCGACTTCTCAGTCCGCTGCCACCTGCGCACCCAGCAAAAAATCATCCAACAACTGGGAAGAAAAACATCCCACGGCGGAGCTGGGGGCAGCTGTTCCCGCTCCCCGGTGTCCCGATTCACAGCCCTACCCATCGCTAGTGCCGTTACCTGACTGTGGGGTCCCATCATGCTGTTAGGGTTGTGGGGTGGAGGCTGTGCGTGTGGCGAGGGCTGTGAACCAGGCGGTCCCTGTGAGGTCAGACAGTAGAAGGAGGTTATAGATTAGCACATGAAAGCGCAGAAAGAGCTAAAAAGGATTCACGGGTGGAGCTGTTTTGTCGGGAAGGCGGTTCGCCCATTTTTCAATGCTTTTTTTTTTTTTTTTCTCTTTTTAGTTGAGTTTCTATTCATTTGTAACTGAACAATGAATAATGATATATGCAAAAAAAAAAAAAGAAAAAAAATTCAGAACATCTGTCAAAGTACAGCAGCCACACCACGGTAAACGGTCCAGTAGTTCAACCACGTCTGCAATGATAAACACACAGGGAAACACTTCGCAAGGGCGTGCAACGAGAAAGAAAAATACGCAGGAGAGGGGGTCGGAGAGGTTGGGGGAAAATACAAAAAATAATTTAAAAAAACAAAAACACCAAAAAAACACCCCAGAACAAAAAAAAAAAAATCATTTTCTCCTCTCTCCTCCCACATCCTGATGGCTGGAAACACCTCCCAGGGTTTGAGGGCTGCGGGGTGCTCGCCCCTCGGCGCTGCTCCCCGAAATGGATGGGACATCCTTCCTGCAGGTGGGCTGCCTAACAGCGCGGGGACAGGGCTGGGGGCAAAGCACTACTAAGGACGTCTGGGGGAAAAAAGGAAAGATTAGTTCGTGTAGGTTCTGAACACTGCAATGCAGCAGTTGCTGACATTTTGGGGTTGAACGCCCACTTTTTTTTTTTTTTTTTATTTTTTTTTTAAAGCACAAATTGAAAGTTTGCTTGGGGGANAAATGAAAGTTTGCTTGGAGGAACCGCGAGCTCGGTGCAAGAACGTACTGGTGCACGTTAACATCAGGGGAAAAAAAAAAAAAAAAAGTATTTTTGAATCAAAGGACGTGTAATTGGTACAGAAAGCAAATAAGCTCAGTAAGTGCGTTATGCGAAGCGACTGCACACTCCAGGAAAGGCGCAGGAGCAGATGTTCTCTACCTGCCTTGTTACTAATTTCAACAAGTGTTCGCCTTCTAGCTGCTGCCAGCAATGGCATGGTTTGTTACCATGAGCAATTTTCTTAATTAACAGACATTAATTAGCCATTTAGTAATTTTGCAAGCATTTGTTTAGCAGCTTTCCTAAACATGAATACCACTGTGATAATGGTACTGATTAGAGGGTCCCCTAATTAACAGTACAGGGAAGGAAAATTGAAATCACATAAATTAAAAAGGGAGGGGAAGTTAATGAAGGCAGGACATATTTGCACCTGCAAATCTTTTGTACCGCGGAAACTTGAGTGCAATGTAAATAAAGTAAGAGGGTTTTTGGTTGTTTTTTTTTTTTTTTTTGCAAACTGTTACGCAGGGAGATGTAGCCAAACACTGCACAAGCCGCCCGGCCCCAGTGGCTGTGGAAATGGAGCCATGCTGTTGGCACGCTCGGCTCTGCTGCTTGTCTTCCCCATGCCGGCAGCCTGAGCACAGCACTTGGAGCCAGAGGGCAGCCATCGTTTGGGGCACGTGGCCCCAGGGCACACTCCTGCCCAAGGCGGCCCATGGGGCTGGCACAAGCCAGGCCGAAGGCCTGCGGCCATTTTGTGTGGTTTCCCCTTCCCGTGTCAGGGGGAACGGCAGCTCAGCCACTGGTTTAGGCGGGTTAGGGCAATTCACAACTAATTCCTTCAAGGCGGGGGAGGAGGAGGAGGTGGGTTTTCTTCCTCCGAGGGGCACGGAGCAGCACATCTGAAGCCAGCAGCACATCTGAAGCGCCGGCTCCTTCCTGCCCTGGGGCCAGGCCGGGCCCCCCGCCTGCAGGGCTGCCCAGCCTTACAAGCTTCCCAGCCAGAACTGCAGGGCCTCTGGATACAGTTATCTCCGTAAACACTTGCAGATGTTACAGGGCCCAGACCTGCCTTTGGGCTGGGAGCTCCTGACTTGTGCTCTCCAATGGGTTTCCCTCCTTAGAAACGAAACAGTAGATGATCTTCACCGATCACAGTGCTGGAGACAAATGTTTTGCAGATATGACATGTGGGCTCCAACCAACAGAACAACTTTCTTTTTGTTGTTTAAACATGCAGTTAGCAGTCATTAAGCAACGCTGCTGCCACCCCTGCAGGCCTCCTGGGCACAGCCAGAGGTGGGCCTGGCCTGGCTGCGTGGGACACGACTCCTTAACGCCTTCCAGCTACCTCAAAAAAACCCCACAACCAACCAAACACTTAAACCAGTGTTAGAAGAAATTGTTTCCGACAGCTCTAGGTGTTCCAGCCCGCCCGTTGACCTCCTCTCCGCTTCATTTTCTTCCCCCTCTTTACTACAGGGACCTTGGAGACAAATCTGGGCTGCTAGATGACAGAGGTTTGCTGCTGCTGCTGCCTTATAACAGGAGTTTCCATGCGATCAGATTATTTCCACTCTGTCTTTCATGAGCTCAACTTCTCAAACTTCTTGTAAAATATTAAACACGGAAAATTGCACTAGCGATCATAGTTCTGTATGTGTCAATTTATGTTCCGAGAGTAATTCACCACAAATGGATCATGTTTTATGGGCTGCATACTTTCAGCTAATGGTGGAGTTTTTATATTTAAAAACATTTTCAAGTACCTCTGGGGGTGGCAGAATAATGAAGAACGGTGTAAGAAGGCAAAGCATCCATGCAACGAGATACCAACAATTCAGAGTTAGCAACAGGAAGGCATCTTGCATTTAAAAACATCTGCTTCTGCCCTACCAGCTTTAGCATTCAAAAATACCAAAATAAATGAAATGGATTTTAATTAGAGAAGTGCCTGAGCTTACTGGATGGGAACCTGGAGCTTTACTCTAGTAAAATGAGAGGGAAGTTTTGTGACATGTAAACAAAAGAATAAAATATCCCCAGGCAAGCCTCAGGGGAGATGCTCCAGGCTCCTTGGGAGCCGAAGCTGCCATTGTAGGACCACGACCACCCTGCAGTGCCCTCGGGCACCCGCTGGCTCCTACAGCTCCACAGGCTCCTCTGGTGCTTTCAACCCAGCCATCCCAACCCTCAGGGAAGGTTTTGAGCCCTGCCGTGCACCCTCCAGGAGTCTGAAGAGAAACAACCAGCAGCACCTTCCTGCCCTGCCAGCCTCACAACATCTCAGCACCCCAACCCACATAGCTTGAGGGTGCAGGAGGAACTCAATGGGCACTTGGCGCAGGTCAGCGGGCCCAGGCTTTGCTCACTGAATAAGAGTTGCATGTTCCTAAAAGTTCTCTGCCCCACAGATGAATTTTTTCCTACGCCCTCCCTGAAATCTGAATTTCAGAGCCTCTCTGAGCTTCCTGCAACACCCCCAAGCCGACCACAAAGCCCAAACCCCCTGCTACATCAGATGGCTTTTAGCACGCAGTAGGCAGCGCCTGGAGCCCACCAGGCTGGACAACCAGCAGGGATGAAGGGTCACCTCCTGTCTGTAGGGCAGAGAGCAGCGATGCCAAAAAGGCAGGAGGTGCTGAGTGAAGACCCAACTGCGCCTTCCCAAGCTCGCCAGCAGCCGGGAAGGGAGCCGTGGGCAGGAGACTGCCTCGCCTGCAGCTGGGGCTCCCGAGCGCGGAGCTCTGGTTTGAAGGAATATGTTAAACACGAGCTCTTCAGGAAACAAACCCATGTCAGCCGAAGCCAAGAACAGTCACCTCCATCTGGATGGAGCACCCGAGAGAAAGTTGACTGCAAATCCCACCATATGCTGCAGACATTCGGTACAAAAGCCTCGGGCATCCTGCTAAACTTCCAGAAAAAAAAACTTTCTCCAACACTTGCTTTTTCTTCTCTCCAGCCCTGCTCTCTCTTGTAAGCCATATTCCTTCAAATCTTGCCTGGAAGAAGCCTTCCCCTACAAAAGCAGCCCCAGGCAGGCCGACAGCGTTAGGTCAGCCTGGCTGCCATCCACACCAGTGGGGTTTTGCAGAACAGGCAGCAGGATGCTCAGCAACCAGCCCCTTCCCATGGGAAGCTCCATGGGAAGCCAGATGAAGGAAGAGAGCACGGAGAGAGCTGCAAACCGAGGCACGGCCATGTGGGTCCCTGCCCAACCCGCTGAGAGACAGGATGCCCCTGGGCTGGAAGCCCCCGTCCTCCCCAGCTCCAGAGGCTTCTCTGCATTAGGGGGCAGTGTAGGAACAGCAAGCGGCCGGCGCTTTGTTTTGGTGCATCTCGCAGGCTAGCTGCTGATGCATAGCTAACGCGGCCACAGACATTGATTTATGTGCAACTTTCCATTTCATCAGAGCCAGCGTTACCGAGCCAGGCAGGGAGCACGCATTTGGGAGAGGAGGAAGGGCCACGGGGGGGGCTGGGACATGCAGCCCCCACCTGCTGTGCCATCGTTATTTACTACAAGGAAGGTCTTGTGCTAATAGGCTGCAATTTTTAATTTTACTTTCTACATTTCCCTGGCACCCCCCATCCCCAGTGCTGAAGCAGAGGAGACTGAGGTGAGGGATCTGCAAACGGGCATCCATTCAGCTTTCAAAACAAAAGCAGAAACGACTCTGATGACCTTTAGGAGGATGAGCAAAGGGTTTGTTTGCTCGTCTTAAAGGGACAAAGAGAGAAATTTAAATAAAAGCACCTACCCACAAAGCAGGCCCCCATTTTTCGGGAGCACAGCCCAATGCCAGGCGCCGCAGCCTGCTGGCACCACGCAGAGCCCAGGCATCCAAAGGGCGCCCAGGGCCTCTCCTTTCCTGTCGGCCTTCGGGAGACGCCGAGGGCTGCTTCCCTTGGCCTTGAGCCTAAAGGTCGCTGCTGAGCTGCAGCATGGGGAAGGCTGTGCCTGCGAGCTGGGCACTGCAGTCAGACTCTTCTCCTGTCCCTGCTCCTCCAAGCTCCCGCTTGTGGTTTTTTGGGCCATCAGCTCCCAGGAGCTGCCCATCCTGTTCTTTCACTTCACCACCTGCATCCGTGGGGCTGCAGGGGTCCTTGCACTGTGGGGCAGCAGCACAGGGTTTCTGCAGCCAGCACTGGAACAGCCTGATCTGCTGCAACTGCCACCTCAGCTCCTGGCTGGATGCCACCACGATGCCAGGACAGCCTCTGTCCTGCACTAGGACCTCCAGAAGCACACTGTTCCTGCTGTCCTCAGGCAACCTGAGCCCTCCGGGTCCCTGGTGCCTGCAGTACAGTGCAGAAGGGTGCAGGCAGCTCTGCACAGCCAGCTCTGCGCTGCTGGAGTGAGATGCTGATGTTGCCTGATGCTCACATTCCCTCCATCCTCTGCAGGAGATGGACTGACTGGGGTGGTACTGCTGGAAACCTCACCCACTCCTGAGGCCGGAACATAAAGGGTAGGGGAGAAGAACCATAACTGCTGCAGCCCTCTGCATCTCCTGTGACCTTTTTGGTTTTGCCCTCTTATGTTTAGCGCTTTAATTTCCTTCAGAGATAAGAAATTAACCCCGAGCTGCAAACAGCTCGGTGCACAGCCTCCAGCGCACCTCTGCAAGAGCTCGTCTCGAGCACGTCCTGAAGCTGGAACGAGCTGAACGCCCGCAATAAATCAGATGGGCTTTCATGGGGGTGATGTTCTGACTGTGTTAAAAGGTGGGATTTTTCTATTCCCCTCCTCCTCTCTTTCCCCAGGGCTGGGAGGAGAAACCAGATGTTGGAGGGCTTTCAGGAAAGGCAGTCTCTCGAGACGTCACATGCGATCCATATGCATCGGCGCCCGTCCCTCCTCCTCACCTAAGCCAAGAGCAGCGACCACGCTCCCTCCCTCTCTTCCCACAGCTCTGGGGGTGGGTAGCAGCTCCGTGCACAGTCTGCTATTTCCATCAGGTTTTCAGGAAGCCCCCAGCAAAGCTCCTGAGAAAGAGCCCCCATCCCAAAGGAAGAGCTGCTTTTGAGCCCCCCTCCCAAAGGAAGGGCAGTGCTGGCGGCTGCTGGCAGCCCAGCTCCTGGTCCAGCTGCATGGAGGTGGGGATCTGGGATGGGTCGTCTGCTCCTGGATCAGACCCTCAGTGCCAAAACACTACGAAAAGCCAAGAAGGAAAGCGGGGGGAGGCCTTGGAAGCTGTCAACGGGAAATGTCAAGGCCCGAGCATGAGCAGCGTGTCTGGGGCATCACAGTTCCTCTCCCTCACCTTCTCGTCTCGGTGACATCCAACCCAGGCTTTTGAAGCTGTGCCCTAATTTCTTGCCAATTTTGTAACCCTCGCAGATCTGTGTGAAGTGGGAGCCTGAGAGGACAGTCGTCTTTGCAACGGGATGAGATCAGGACTTTTGGAAACACATTTGCTGGAAGTAGCGACTTGGCACTTGAATTGCTGGCAGCAGCTATGACCTGCGAGATAGCATCTCTTCTGCTCGCTTCATCCCGTGTCGCAGAGCGCTGCTACAAGATTAGGCTGCTTTAGGGTTACCAATCGGCATCGGACGCTCTTTATTTTGTCATACGCGTGTTCAGGAAATAGGATCTCTCTAAAAACAGCAGCAGCCCTCCTTCCCCCTTCCCAAGCTCCACACGCACAAGTTGTGATACCACGCTCAGATACCGCCACCATCAATCACGAGCAGCTTATCAAGTTCGCCTGTCTACTGCCCAAGAGTTTCTCCCATATACAAATCACAAACCCAGATAAAAAAAGCAGCTTGCCAAAACAAATATCCCTTTCAACTGTTGTCCCATTTGTTACGTGAACAAGTGCTCATTCCTCAAGAAAGAAGACTGTAATGCACCGTGAGCTTACATTGCTACGAACCACTGCATATCATGGCATACAAAGAGATTCCAAAGAAATTTAAAAAAAAAACAACCCACACTTAGAGCTCTGAAAACTTCTCTTCCAAGCAGTTGTTGGAAACCTCTCCATTAGCATCACTCAGGCATACGTTACCCTGTCTTCAGCCAGAGCTCAGCGTGGCAGAAGGAACACACAAGAAAACTTTGGGGGCTTTGCTAGGTATTGGCTTACAAGGTGCCTCCATGGCATTTGGGGCCTTGCACTTGGATCGAATCCGCTTCTGCCTGCAGCCACAGCCCACACCAGCATTTGTTAATGCTTTCAGTGATTGCATTTGGAAAAAATCAAGCGGTTAACCAGAGGGGGGGAAAAAGTTTCAGGAATCAAAATCCAGAATGTTTTCAATTACAAACGTCTGTTCAGACCGAAGAACAAATACAATCTCAACCCAAACACAAAACAAGCAGCTTTGGAAAAACATCATTTGCAAATACACAGTAACCTCTTCAAGCAAGAAATCAATTCGCTTTAAGGCCACGAAACCCAGAACGTAGGCATGGAAGGAGAGCGGGATGCTAGTCACCCACGAACAGGCCAGCTACGTTGGCACAATGCTTCGCTAGGGTCCCCTCAGGGACAAAAGCACGGCGCTGACGGAGAGGCGCGAGCGGCCCCGTGCGCCCCGTGGACGCGGGCACCGGGAGGAGCAGCAGCCTACCTGGAAGAAACCTGGTGGGATGGGGCCCCCGGGCATCCCGTCGTTCGGGGGAATGTTTCCAAGCACGGGACTCGGGGCGGCAGCTGCGCTCTGCGGGGAACAAAACCAGGACAAACACGTTGGGATGGAGTCGGAGTTAAGGAGAAGGAAAATAAAATGAAAGAAAGCCATCTCGCACCACGTTGAGTCTGTTAGCACGGCGCTCGCACGGCCCCACCGCACCGCCTGCAGCCGGAGGAAGGGGCAGAGATGCTCAGAGCTGTTTTGCCAGCCAGGTCTGGGCTGCTCATGTTATCCATCAGTGCACGGGCAGAGCTCACCTTGTGATGCACCCACAGAGAAAAGGGCTGTGCAAAAACCAGGCTGGCTCTGGGGCCCATTTGTTTAACCAGGCACTGAGTCCCGTCACTCCACCCAGGAACCTCACCTAGCTCCAGGCAGGGGCTATGTTAAGGCTTTTTAAACACTTCTCTTAGCCCACTCCCCGCTGTCCACTCACTGTTCTGCTTCTGTCCCCCGAAAAAGATGCTCCGCACACTACAACAGGATTTTTTAGTATAAAATCACACCCGACCTGTGGCTCGTGCATCCCCGCCATGAGCCCCAATGCGGGCACGAGCAGCTTTGCCATGAAAAAAGGAAGGGGCCGGCTGTGGGTTACCGAGACAGCCCTGCTTAGCAACTGGATTAATATTTACTTCCTGCCCACGACGCACGCCGATGGACAAAGGCGGTGTCTGGCAGGGGGAGCAGCTCCGGGGCTGGACGCTGAACAAAGGGCACCTGCCCAGCACGGTGGGCACGCGGCCGCGGTGCCGAGGAAGCGCTGACGCCATGCAGGGCTGCTGCTCAGGGGGAATGGGGTGAAAAATGGACCCTGCCCAAACATCTCTGCTGGCAGGGTGTTCCTGCTGGGTTAGGAATCATCCCTGCGCTGCTACAGAACAGACATCCCGACTCCCGCCCGGGGGTTGGAACTAGATCATCTTTGAGGTCCCTTCCAACCCAAGCCATTCTATGATTCCCCAAAAAGTTGTATTCTCATTTGCCTCCTGACAACTGAACCCACATTTCTGGGGTGGTTATAAATGAGCTTTGGTGATACTAATTGGGTTTGAGTCTGGCCGATCAATATATTACCCCCACCTGTAAGTATTATGACTAATTTCATGCCAAAAATCATGTGACAGAGCGAGCACCCTTCCCTCTGCTCAGCCCAGCAGCACCCCAAGGAAATCCCATGGGCAGGAGCCTGCTCCAGCTTACTCTAAACCCAGATCTCAGCCACCCCAACCCCACCAGGCTCCACGTCCCACCAGCAGCAGGGCCAGCTCCAGTCGCCCGCCGTAACCCAGGTGGGATGCATAAGACCACGTGCACCAGCTTCTGCTCTGCCCACCCAGCACCTGAGAGCTGCATCATCCCAGAGGACAGCATGGTTCTCCAAGCAGGGAGTCTAGCTGTAACAACTGACCCCTTGCAGCTCTGGGGCCCTGTGCCCCCCATCCTGCACCCCACCGAGGGGCCAGGAGAGCAGGGCATCCCGAGCAGCCTTTCCCGCAAAACCAGCAAAGGCCAGATCTGAGTGTTTTTACAGTTAATAAAAAGAAGTCCTGGCAAGAAAAATAAGCCTACCCATTCCAGTCTCTTTTTATACTTCAGACGGCAGCGAAAATAGAAAGAAGAGGGAGTGAACCCATTTCTCCCCCTTCCCATCCCCCCAAGTGGGTCAGCTATAAAAGTAAACCCAAATCTTAATCCAAGGCCATGAACATATTGCAGTTTCTCTGCAAAGCAGATGAATGTTCTTAATGCAAAAATATATAAGACCAAGCCCCCAACTGCAGTGAGCCCATTTGGAATTTCCTTTATTAAACCCTCTATCACGCAAAACGCTGCTCTCCAAAGGCAGCGAACGGCGCAATAAAGCTGCCAAGGTGATATTTTATGGTTTCAAGAGATTTCCAGCACACCATAATCCCTTGCTGGGGAATCTCCCGTGGCAAGACCGATCCTGCGCAGCATGGGGACCGCGGGGATGCCACCGGCGAGGTGCGGGGTCATGGGGTTGGCACTGCATAACGAGGGTGTCAAGGGTGACAATGGGCTCAGAAGGTTGGCAACAGAACCACCAGAACACCCGGTTTTGGCAAGAACAGTGCCTCGTTCTGATAAAACATAGACAGCTTTTATGCCTTTGTGTTGAACCAAAGTATGCTGCACCCCTCCTCCCTCCACAACAGGGAGCAGGGGGAGGAGGGCGATGCAGCCAAAGAAAATCTTTAAGCAAATGCACATTTTTCCACAAAACCACAGAATATTTTTCCGTGATAAACACCCCGAAACCTCACCTATGTGTTCGCCGCGCAAACGCGGATTTAACGTGCCTTGCACATGTGGCGCTTGGCAGGGTTCAATAATTAAAAACCCACAAGTGCCCTGAGCATATTGTAGGATGGGAGCCAAATTGGTCAGCCCTTGATGAATGATTTACAAGGCTGCGAAGTGACATTTTATTTCTTTTTATTCCCCTCCCCATCACCGCCACCAAGGTAAACACTGAGGCACCTTTCACCGCGCTGGAGCGGTGCTGCAAAAACCAAGGATTGTGCCAGGGACGAGGGAAAAGGTGGTGATGGGAGCACCAGGAACAAACTGCTTGAAGCCGAGGGTGCTCATCCCAAACTCAAGGGTGTGCACCCCAAACCCTAGGGTGTATGTCCCAAACCCAAAGGAACGTACACCAAAAAACTCAGGGGTTTATGTCCCAAACCCAAGGATGCTCATCCCAAACCCAAGGGTACACGTCCCAAACCCAAGGGTGTGTGTGCTCCAAACTCACTAAGCCTTCCAGCACCCAATTCCAGAAGAACAGGATTTCTTTGCTCTCCCAGCTTCATTCCACTTGGATTATTTCCACTTGGATTCTTTCCACTGCTTTAGCTAAGAAACTCTTTTTACAAACTTTTCCCATCCACCTGCAAGACTTTCTTCCACCAAACCCAGCACCTGCAAGAAATGGGGCCCTGATGAGCAAACCAAACGATGGATGCGATGCCTGGGATTGTCCAAGCCCATCCCTGCTCTGGGGCTGGGCTCAGCGCTGGCATTCGGCTGGAGAGGGATCGAGCTAATTCACCTCGGCACAGGGGGGCCAGCACGCCTGCACATTTGCATTTTATTAGATGGTAAATTTGCTCTGTGCTGGAAACAAAACGCAGTTCCTGGGGCACGCATATATAGATGCACACAGACACATACCTACTTCCCACCTACACTGGATTTTTCCCCCTTTTTTTGGTGTGATGACAATCTGGATCTCTGCGTTGCGCTTCCAAACCCAGGCGCTCGGTTAACACAGCAACTCGGTACGCCAGCAGATGCCGTCTAAGCCTTTAAATCGTGCACTAATTGCACTAATTGAGCTAACAGTCTCTGTTTCGTCTCCCTACCCTGAGTCAACCAGCGTCTTCTGGTACTGCTGTAGAGATCCAAGCTGTTGACTGCAGTGTTATTTTGTCAGCCATTAAACGATTCATCAGAGTCATTAATTGATTTATTACTGCTGCCTTCAAGTATAGCTTTGCAAATAAAGAATGATGTAGGTCAGAAGGCAACAGGAATTGGACAAAACAACACAGCCAGGAGCTGGATACTTAAATTATCCGTAGGAGTCCACTCACGCAGGCCCGCTGACATCGGGTTATGGAGGGGGGAAGAAACAGGGAACGAGAACAATGTGCCATGCGGGATGTGCTGCTGGAGCTCACTGCCCTGGGACACGGCGGTGACGGGGAGGTGGCGGCCACCACCGCTGCCACCAGGCACGGTGCCTCCCCGCCGCAGGCAGCGCGTGGGTGCGGTGGGATGCGGGGAGGACGCGCTCCGGCCGGACAGCACACGTACATCTTGTGCAGTGATGTGGGAAGCGGGGGCAGGAAGCGGCTCTTCCGAAAGCAGAGCGTAATCGCAGGCAGCGTATGAAATTCATGTGCGTTAATGCAAGGATACGAAGCCTCGGGGCAGAAGGCTTTAAATCTTGGTTAGTTTTTTCAGCTAAAATCTATCTGGGATGTAAAAGGGCTATTAAAACAGTCTTATTTTCTTAACCTAATCCTTCGGAAGAAGCCAGGTTATTCAACTCTATTAATTGCATTTGAGAGCGGAAGGGCAGGGAGGCGGCACAGCCGCGCCGCGCGCTCCCGCCCCAATGCCCCGAGCTGCTCCGTGACACCCCGGGGTGACACCCAGCAACCCCCTGCTCCAGCTCCACTGCTCCGTGCCAGAGGAGGGATGAAGGGCACAGGACGAGGACCGGAGTTTCACTGATTTCCCTGAACACAGAGCTGAGCTCCGTGCTTGAGGGCTTGGCAGGAGCGGGCGCTGTGCGAGCCCCTCCCGGCGCCGGCCGCAGCGGTTTCCTGCCCCCCCGGCAGATTCAACCTGCCATCAGCATCCTCCCAGCGGCACCGCCCAGGCCGACGGCCGCAGGGCTGCTCAGACCCGACGTGGGATTGTTCTGCCCTGCACCTTGGCTCGCTGCAAGCACATCCCGGAGCCACCCCTGGGGAGCAGGACAGGAACAGCGAGCAGCCTGATGGCACAGCCCAGAGAGCAGCTCGGGCCGGCTGAGTGCTCCTGCTGTCGGTGCAAGATGTTTGTGCCCCCTCTGCCTCTCTACGAGGGCTAGGGAGCAGCATAAGGCTCCAGCTGCACCTCACCAGGGAGCAGCTGGACAGGCGCTGCAGAAGGGTTTTGGTGAAGGTTTGCAGTGGCCAAGAAGCTACGATGCAGGAGCAACTCATGGTTGCAGTCGCTTCCCTGGCACGCTCATGGTGTGCCCGTTGTAAGCCCTGGCATGAGCACACTCCAAGCATGCAGAGGAGGTGAGCACAGAGCCACGGCCGGGTACCTCCCCATCTTCTGTTATTTACTACTTGGAGAGTGGGAAATAAGGCAGTGCACAGGCCAGGGCTTAAGCAGGTCGCGTAAACACGTAATGCCGAATTAAATTGGACTCCAGTTAAGCCTTTTCATCTCATTAAAGCTGCCTTCATCTTACACAGCGAGGTTTTAAATTTAATAACAGGACACTCCCACACCTCACGGTAACCTGATTAACACCGGGGGACAGCATCGCGCTGACGGTGCCACGGGGGTGGCTTTCTGCATGTCCCCACCTTGGCTTGGTCTGGGCTGCATCACTGCAAAGCCAAAAGCACAAAGTGTGCCGGCGAGGCCAGGATGCTGCTGGGGGTGGGAGCACCTGGGCATCCACTTGTGCTCAGTGCCTGAACGCTCAGTGCAGCACACCGACACTTCTGCGGGGATGGGAGGCACCTTGGGTGCCTGCTCTCTGCATTAGGCCCCCGTGCTGCTTTGCTTCACCCTGCATGGGGCTGGTGCCTTGTGACTACAGATCCTCACCCAACAGGTTGCTGCCTCCTCAGAGGAACTCTTAAAAACCGAGCTGTGAGCGACAGCAAAACCGGCGCTTGCACGATTTTCTCCTGACTTTCCCTTCCTGTATCTCCCAACCCTCCAAGCTCAGCTCGGTGGGAAAGCTCCTGGCCACAGCACGCTCCCACCACGTGCTGCCACGGATGAGCATCGGTAAGGACAGATTTGGCTTAACTGCACTTTGTGCACTCCTTGTGACACCTTGAAACACATCAGCCGAGAGCTGTGCTGCGTGGGGAGGGAGAGCCGCCTGCATCCCAGCCGAGGAAGCACGCAGGGTGACTGCTTTCCCCCTTCTTGAAAAAGAAAGAAACAAAACCCTACCCTGTATCTTCACGTCTGAAGGCTTTAGGAAAAAAAAAAAGGCAAAACATTCAATGGCGTTCCAAGCTAATACAGTTTTTTTTTTTTCTTTCTTCCCTCCTTGTAAAGGATAATCTGAGACAGCAGCTCCACCAGAGCAGCTCCAGCCACAAAACAATAGGATTTTAATCTCTTAAGTAGGCGGCCCCCTTATCCCCGGGAAGGAAACCCCTTCAGTCATTTACAAGTTTGTAAATAAGGATCTTGGTAGCATCTCGCGGACATCTGCTCCGCAATCCTGACAGTGTTACTGCTAACATTTACAAACATCCTTACGCAAACACACATCGCTCTCTGCTGATCTTGCTTTATCTAAATATATCCCAAGGAAATAACTTGGCAGGGCTGCAAAATTTCGCAGCAACCGAATTAAAGGGGAGAAGGGAAAAAAAAAAGGGGGGGGGGGGGGAAGAAAAGGCTAAAAGCGCACAGTCAGGCGTGGTTCTGCATGTGTGCGGAAAGGTGACAAAGGGAAACTTGTGGGAAGTTCAGCAAGGCTCGCTGACAAGTGGCACCAAGGGGCTGACAATGTGAAGTGAAGCTGCTCCGGTCCCCACTGGTGCTGACACCGAGGCACTGACCAGGCACCGGCCTTGGTGTGGGTTCATGGAGCCTCCCCACTGCCCCACGGCTCGGACGGACACCACGCAATTAGCGGCCTGGAAAACGGTGTAAATACGCAGGTATTAATTAGTATAAATTCTCCCCCCCTAATAATTCCAGCAACAGACACGCCAGGCTCTTTTCCAGCAATCAATACTATCCACTTAAGGGTCCACCTGCCAAAAAAGTTATATAAAATAATTATATAAAATTTTCATTAGATAATGCAATTGCTTTGGACTATTAATCTACCGTCCATCCATCAGCACGGGATGCTCGGCTCCGCCGGTGCTCGCCCCGTCCACGCTGCTGCAGGGGGAAGCGATCTGCATTTTCTCCCACACCAAACACTTCGTTGCTCCCCCTGAATTTGCTTCTGATGCCCTTACACAAGCTTTGCAGAAAGCTCACAGACCAATTCTTGGGTTTCTTTCTCGAAAACAAAAGGGAAAAACTGCCAGCAGCGACTCGACGGAGTTTGCAGCGAAGTTGTGCGCGTTGGAGCAGATGGCCTGACGCTGCCCAGATTGGGTTCTCCTATTTGCCTGCCTTTGTAAAGCCCAAAGTAAGGAAAAATTTTAAGGGAAACCACCCCCAGTTGTTCCCATCCCAAGGGCGAGCCATGCCAGGATCTGGGGAGAAAGAGCGAGATTTTGGGCAGGTTCCTTCAAAGACATCTTTCAGCTCTAAGCCTACCAAGACAGGGATGAGATCTTGTTTGTGAAGTGCTGTGCAACTCCGACGCTATGTAAACATCACTAAACTGAAAGCATGCAATGCAGCTTTAATTTTTTTTTTTTTTTAAATCAGGAGCCTGTTGGCTTTGGCAGATAGGTTTCTGTTTCACAGTGCCTATACAAATCACTGCTTCTGTTTTTTCTGCCTCGTTATAGTTCAAAATTGCCAAGTAAATTTTGGAAGGGGTTTTGAGAAAAGCTAGATTTAAATCGGTAACTTAATCGAAAAAGAAAAAAAATATATATATAATCCACGGCTTTAGAAAAACGCCACACCACTGCTATGTGTGCACTTAAAAGCACAGTTTCAACTTGTCCGAAGGATTCACCAACAGCCAAGGAGGACACTGCCAATCTCGTCGGCGAGACAGCACACCACAACACGCCCCGAGGGCACCCAGCGCGCAGGAGCGACTGCCACATGAAAGACAGGCGGCACATATTGGAAATATTTTTCATTTTTTTCTTATTTTTGGCACTTCACATCCCGCCTGCCGGATCTTATCCACGAAGCCTGTTTGCAACGCAATTTTAGCTGAACGCCGAGTGACGCACGAGATCGACGGCAAGGTTGGGTTGGGGAGGGCACTGAACCCTGACCCAAACCCCCTTGCTAGACCCCCACAGCTCTTTTTTTTTTTTATGGTTCAGCAGGAAACAACGTCACCTCCACCAAAACCAGCCACTTCCATCGCTGGGAGGCGGGACAGCCTCTCAGCAGCCGCCCAAGCTCCGTCCCCCATCACAAAGCAGGACGGCCCCGCACCCTGCACGACATCCCTACTTTGTGTATTATCTCCCGCCATGGGGAAAGGGGAAATTAATGCAAATACTGTGGACATTCTCCCATTCTTGTCATGCATTTGAATGCCAAAATATCACATTTGCTTAAGCCTATTTTACTGCTAGCAGCTGTCTGTTATTATTCCCCAACACCAAAGGCAAGGGCGAGAGAGTCGGTCCCGAGCAGGTGAACGCCATCTGCCCGTCCCCGACAAGATGCCCGCTCTGCTAAGACAAAAAGCTGACGGCTCGGCGGCCAGTACCTCAGTGTGAGGACAACGTGGGGACGTTTTCAAGAGCTGTGTGCTCTCTCCCAGCCACACAGGGGCTTTGTGTACCAATGGCTGCAGCCATGCTTCTCCCACGGCCTGGCCCGATGGCCCCTGACGGACGTGCCTACCGACGTGCGAAGGGGAAGCACAGTGAAGGAAAGAAAATAAACTAACTCAAATCTCTGCCCTTCCCGGAGCAAAGGGGCAGGTTTATGGAATGTTGCTGTTTTTAGCAAGCGGCTCTGTAGCCTGTTCTACGCGATGTTACTATGGGTGTCCTCAGCGGGAGGCTGAGGGGAGGCCTCATGGCGGCCTGCAGCCCCTCACAGGGAGCAGAGGGGCAGAGCTGAGCTCTCTGGGGACAGTGTCAGGGCCTGAGGGAATGGCATGGAGCTGTGTCAGGGGAGGGTCAGGGGGTGTTAAGAGAAGGTTCTGCCCCAGAGGGTGGTGGGCATGGAACAGGCTGCCCAGGGCAGTGGGCACAGCCCCACGCTGCTGGAGTTCAAGGAGCATTTGGACACCGCTCTCAGACACAGGGTTTGGATTTTGGGTGGTCCTGTGTGGAGCCAGGGGTTGAACTCGATGTTCCTTGTGGGTCCCTTCCAACTTCCACCAGCAGCACTCCAGAGGACCCCAAAAGTGGAGTTTGGGCTGCGTGCCCTTCCCACTCCTCCAGCACATCCCACCCTGAGATGCTCCCCTGCAGCAGGGCCTCACCACACACCTGTGCTTTCCAGGGGAAGCTCACCAGAAAAACATCCTTTAAACCAAGATGAGCACAGCTGCCAATTTCTGTTTTCTCCCCTTTTTTAAGCAGGGTTTGTTTATTACTCATGGGTGCTGCCCCAAAAAATACTGTTTCCCAGGTCCAGTAATTGCTTGAGGCGTTTGAAAATTAATAGAGCAGCTCGAGCAGAGGACAGGAGGAGTAAATCTGACGTAAGCTGCCGTGTAATTCAGCACGGCGTGCACTGGCGGGTGGCTTTCTTCACACCCGGAGGAGCCAGAGGCTAATGGAGCCTGGAGGCTGGTCAGCTCCCCGGCACTGGCAGGAAGGGGTTTTTCAGGAGGAGGAGGAGGGTGAACCAAAAGCATTTTGTTTCCAGAGTGTTTCTAACTACGCTAGGCATGTTCTGCAGGAGGATAAAAGGTGCGTAGCCCTGGGACAGGGGTGGAATTCTGCATACAAATCCACGAAGGGAAAGGCGGTGCAGCCTCATCTGTGTACCAAAAACACACAAGGATACTGAGGACAAATAATTACATTTTTTCCTAAACACTCTTGGCCAAGGCCAACTTATTTTCCCCTTCCAAGGGAGGGAACGAAGAGATCTTTTGGGCTGCAGGACATGGCTCATGCCAGCCGAACTCCCAGCCCAACAGACCCAACGTGGACTGGGAGCCTCCAGACCCGCCAAGAAGGGATTCTGATAGCAGTGCCTCTCTTTAATTAGTCACTTTATTTCTGCACGCTTGCAGAGCAGTTTGGTAGGATGAAACTCCAAACTATGTTTTCCTTACAGCTTATGAAATGCGATTATTGCACTTCTAAGAGAAACTCTCCCCATCCGAAGGTGGTTAATACAAGCTCTGCATTTATGAACTGGGAGCTTTTTGAAGCAGACTCTGGAGGTACCCTATAAAACCAGCGTGCAAGCCCCTGCCCCTTGACCCAACCATAAACTATTACGTGAGGCAGGAAAATGTAAAGTCTTGGGAGCACGGAAAAAAAATGTGCTGCAGGCTTTCAGGCAACAGAATGGGGAGGAATGACATGAAAACACCAGCCAGGTATTACCACGAGGTCTTGCTTAGGGTTAAGAAAATCTGGCTGCAGAGTGGGTGGGCACAGGGTCCATCAGATTAACGGGGATGAGGGGCTGGGGGTGAGCCTGGCTGCTCCAAGGGATGATGATGATGGATGGGGTGGTGATGGCGATTTGCTAAGGATGGGGCTCTCGTGGCCATGAGCTGCTGGTGGAAGCTTCCTGCTCAGGTTTTCTCCCCTGTTTTAATGCACTGCCTGATAGCCATAAAGAAGAGCTGTTCCTCTGCATTGCCATCCTGGGAAAACTCCTGCTGGCCGTGGCGAGGAAGTGACATCAGGGTTGAGGGGCTTTTGTGCGCGCAGCCCCCCGCCAAGCTGCACAAAGCACGAGGAGGTTTCTAAAGGCTCCCATGGCAGGGAAGGGCCTCTCCGTCTTCCCCCAGGCTCCGGCTTTTGTATTGCCCTCAGATCCATCAGCTTTGCTCAGAGCCCGGCCTCCTTCGTCTGCAATCGCTGCAGATTTACCTCCGGGTGAAAGCGGGGGGAAAGGAGGGGGCAGCTCACATCGCGTGGTCGGGGCACGGGGAGAGGTTGGGAAAACAACAGAATGCGGTCGGGGGGACAGATAGGCGATGGCTTGAAAAAAGTGCATCGCCGAGGAGATGCTGGGGGCTCAGCCAAAGAGAAAAAAGTGTCTTCCCACTTGCAAACAAGAGTTAATTATAGAAAAAAAAAAAAGGAAGAGGAAAGCGTTAAAACCATCTGTGCCACAGGGAAGAGGCTGGGGCTGCGTGCGCAGGCGGCAGTGCCGACAGCTGTGCCGGAGCCGCTGGGACCGGGAGCAGCATGGGTCCCTTCCCGCGCCCGCCCCGTCGGCAGGGCCACGGCACGGTGTCCCCCGGCCCGCCTCGCCCCGTGGTAACTGCTGCACAAATATTTACCTAGCTGGTTTTTAAACAAAACCGAAAAGCCGGAGAGTTTAAAGTCCACGTCCCGAACTGCTCCGGTCTCGCTCTCGCCTTGCGGTTGCGTTACCACCGCCCGCGCTCCTGGCTTTTACAGAAATTCCTAGCAACTGGCTGAAAAAGCACTCACTGTCCCTAAAGAGACGAGCAATTAGAACCTTGTGTGATGTCCACAGCTCGGTGCTACTGGATTTTGGAGCAGAGCGACTGACCTCCCAGCATCCTGGGCACCCAGTGGGTACCGCGCCTGGTAAAGGAAAACCCGCCTGATGCTCTCTCCTTTTGGGAGAACGATTCTTGGCAAACGATTCTGCTGGCAGAGGAGATGGAAGGGCCTGTAACATCTGGAGAGACGGAAGCCCCAGTAGGACGGGCAGGCTCCTGCCTCGTGTTCTTGGGGACAGCCAGGCTGGATGATGCCTGAACACGCAGCCAGTTCATTTCAGAGGAGACCTCATGCTGATGAGCTCGTATATAGATTCACCGCAGAAAATAATTAGCCATAATTAAGGGCTTCTGGTTTATGGCTCAAACAATTGTTTAAACAGCAGAGCCCTGTTCAAATTAAGTTCAGGACTTGCCAATAAATATTTCTTTACTGTGTTACAGCCTAGTTTCAAACTTCTGCTCCAAGCAGCCAGCCCTTGCTGTAGAGGAACCAACACTGCTTTTCCTATGAGGAAGCACAGAGCCATCACAGACATGCGAGCTGGTTGGCTGGACTGAGCATAAAAACCTGCTGGGGGCAAGAGGGCGGAGGAGGAAAATGGCAGGAAAAAACCTGCCAAGGGCTGGAGAAGACACCACCAGAGGAACCATGGTGGAGCACAATGGTGTGAGGTGGGGACTGCGGCGATGGAGCTGTGCTCACCAAGCTGACGGGCACCCAAGACGCTGAGCACCGAACGGAGATGCCTCATCCAAATTCCTTAATAATTGTTAGATGCAAACAGTGAGGGAGGCAGCGCTACCCAAAGCTGTTCTCAGACGGACTGGTGCTTGGCTCAAACAGTGGAAGGAGCAGCTTCAGACCCCTCCACGCAGCATCCACCGCTGCATGTCTCCCCGCTCCCACCCCACCTGCAGCACTCTCCCTATGGAGAACATATGGCACGTCGCACGTAATTAGAGACATAACGAGCAGAAATAATAAGCAAGTTTGGTTTCTCTTCCACCACGTGCCGTTCTTAGAAAGTGATCACTCCTCGATCTTCAACACAAACTCTAAAACGTTGCTCTAGAATGAGCTCTTAAGCACCCATCTACAGGAATCCCAAACATTGAGTATCTCCCAGCCCACCAAAATACCCTATTCCCAAATTGGCAGCAACACACTTAGTTTTCCTATCATCAGACCAGGGAAGTCAACTCTTAACTTCCAAAACCTCCTCTCTTGTGCCAGCTCATAGGTTTTGCATCTTGGGAAGACTGGGTAAAACAGAGTTAAACACGAAGATCAATATTCATATTGAGACAGCTTCTGATAGGTTTCAGTTGGTTAAGCAGCCTTGAGATTTTTGCCTTGAAACGCCACGCTGCAGACACGGCCGTACACTGTCCAGATGCACTTGGAGGGTAATTTATAGAATTGTGCTCTCTGGAGTAAAGAGCCATTGAGGGGAATATCAGGTTAGTAGGGTAGCATGGAGAAACCTGGTTTGGGTGAAAACCTGGAAGCTGTTCCACAAAGCATGAACTGCAAGTTTTTTCCCCTTTTTTTGACTAAAATCAGCTCCATTAGCCCCACACTGACGGGGAGGGACTGCCATCCCCAGGGAGCCAAAGCCACTGTGGTCCCACAGCCCTGAGCAAACCAAAGCCGCCACTAAAGCCTGAGACTTTGGGTAGCCTTTCCCATCACTCTTTGCACCTGAAGCCCCACAGCCCCTGCAGGAGGTGGCTTTTGGTGCCACTGCTCCTTTGGGAGAAGCCTGGTTTTAGGGACGGACGGAGCACACAGAGTGACTCCAGGGCCAGAGATGCTCTGCCTCGGGCAGGCAAAGCCACAGTGATTTAGCACCTCAGAACAAGCACCTGCGAAACGCCTGTAAATCTGCCCAGCAAGGATGTTTCCCGAGGGCTGTTTTTAAGATGGATTACCTGAAACCAGGCCAAATTCACCTCACCAGTTCAGCCCAGCGCAGGAGAGCCTGGCACGGGGCAGGGGAACGCCAGGGACAGGGCAGCCACCAGCAAGCGGAGATACAGGGATGGCAAAGCCACCCTGCAAGGCTGGAGCAGGGCTCGTGGCCCGGGAAGAGAAGAAAGCTCAGAAACCCCTGGGAACAAACCCATGAGCACATCCTGGGCCCAGGAGCATCCTCCTGTGTGCTGCTGTGCCCAAGGGGACCACTGGCGCCGGTGGCTGGGGCTTGTTGTGAGCATGATCTAGGAGCACTGTGGGAAGCATACACGGAAAATGACCGTATCATAAACCAACTCAACTTTACGACCTGAACATTTTAAGACGTAGCAAGAGCCTTTGTACTGTGGACATAACTGCAATATATCAGTTAGCGATCACTTAGACCAAGATCTAGCACTCTAGATTTTGCAGCAAACCCTGACTTAAAGACCCATATCAAATACATTATGATACCACTGTTTCCCGTTACCCATGCTGATGATTCAATTAATTTAAAAACAGCAGTGAAATTTAATTTCTCCATTAACCCTGCAATCCCCAACAACAGTGAGCGGGGAAAACAGCAGCAGCCTGGCCAGGTTTGGCTGGACCTGAGGGGATGGAAGGAAACTGTCTGCAGCAGGGCGTTGGAACTTGATGAGCCTTGAGGCCCCTTCCAACCCAAGCCATTCTGTGAGTCTATGAAACGCAGATGTGAGACAAGAAACGGGGAAACCCTGGGCAGCACGAGGTTTTTTCTAACCCCTTTGTAGGAACAGCAGGAAAGATGGGACAGGGACCAGGCGAAGGGCTGCAGGATAGCATCTTTGAAGTGTTTTACTCAAAACGCACTTCTGCAGAAATGACTTGCTCTTCTTCCATTTTCTTTTCACAAACACAGCTCAAATCATGGCCCTGCATAACCTGGAAAAAAAACCACAACACAGAGCACAGGACATCCTGGATGCCCGCATCCTCCCCGCTAGCCCTGACCTGCTGCCCATGGACAGAGCAAAGGACAGCATTAACAACATGAACATGAGCGAGGCGACTGAGCTGCCGTGGGATGTAGAGCCTCCCACTGCCAGCATCCCTTCTGCCCGCCCACCGAGCCACGGGAGCCTGCCCAGGTCTCGCCTCACAGGCATCGGTAGGGCTAAGGGTTAACGGAGTCCATCAGAAGGAGCGTGAACTCAATGAAGGCAAGCTGTTCTTTTTGGGGGGTGGGGGAAAAGGTTGCCCTTTCAATATCTGTATTAATGGTCTCCATAAAGCGACCGCCTTCCGGATGGTCGAGAGCGTGTCCGTCCGCCTCAGCCCTCGGGTCAAGCGGGGCTTGCCCATGTCTTCCTGGGGCCACAGCTCACCATGGAGGAACAGCACAGAAGCGACAGGGCTGCCTGGCGAGCCTTCCTCCCCGACACACAGCCAGAGAAGAATAGTCAGCCTAACCAGAGCCCTCCCATCTGCTTTTGTTTTCCAACGTGTGCTTCAGTCCCGGGCTCCGCTAAGCCCCTGAAGTCAGCGGGCATCTGTTCTCCTCCACCCATCGCAATCTGCCAGAGACTGCCACTCTGACAGCCATCAATCACGCCGTAATGTGCTGACCACAAGACCCAGTGGGACATAATTTTCAAGTCAAATGCAGCAGTTAGCATAAAATAAAGCACTGCCCTGTTTTTATGATTCTGCAGCTGCAGCTAGGGACTCTGTATGCAACAAAAGTGAGGGGAAAAAAAGGCACAGGAAAATGGCAATTCTACTCTTCTGAGTCATAACAATTATGACGTTGTGATAAGAAACGTTTTCTATGAATTTTTAAGTACCAGTAATCCTGTTTTGCAATTGTCCCCCGGGAACAAGGCGACAGATTGAATGGGGCTGACAGTTATTTCCATCCTGACAAACACGGCTCCGACTCGCCGTCTCCTCCCTCGCCCTCCCCGCACAACACTCGCGCACGAACTTCCCGGCCCCTTTCCAGCACCGAGCCTTACAGATCCTGAAAATCAGCTCTGTGGAAAGGGGTCTGGGGGTTCTGGCTGACCACAAGCTAAACGTGAGCCAGCAGGCAGCCCTGGCAGCCACAAGGGCCGATCATGCCTGGGGTGCACCAGGCCCAGCGCTGCCGGGCGAGGGGAGGGACTGTTCCGCTCCGTTGCACTGTGTGTGGTTTGGGAACCACACTATGAGAAGGACATAAAGCTATTAGAGAGCATCCAAATGAGGGCTACAAAGATGGTGAAGGGTCTGGAGGGCAAGCTGTGTGATGAGTGGCTGAGGGCCCTCGGTTTGCTCAGCCCAGAGCAGAGGAGGCTGAGGGGAGGCTGAGGGGAGGCCTCACGGCGGCCTGCAGCCCCTCACAGGGAGCGGAGGGGCAGCGCTGAGCTCTCTGGGGACAGCGACAGGAGCAGAGGGAACAGTATGGAGCTGTGTCAGGGGAAGGGCAGGTGGGGGTTAGGAAAAGGTTCTGCCCCAGAGGGTAGTGGGCATGGAACATGCTGCCCAGGGCAGTGGGCACAGCCCCACACTGCTGGAGTTCAGGGAGTGTTTGAACAACACTCAGACATCGGGTTTGGATGGTCCTCTGTGGAGCCAGGAGCTGAACTCGATGATCCTCGTGGGTCCCTCTGAACTGAGGATATTGTTTTTCTATGACGAGCTGCTCTCGGTGCCCTCTTGCACCCAAGAGCCCTGCAGAAGCAGAGCTGCCCGCCCAGCAGACCCAACAGCCCGTATTTATTTGTACAGCCACAAAGCAGGGCTGCTCTCAGCTGTGCACATGGGGAGGAAACAAGTCCTTCTCACTCGCACAAACGCACGCAACCATTCCCTTGAAAAAGCAGCAGCTCTGAGTTACGAGGCAAGTCATACGCTTTGGTCCCCCCTATTTCATCTGTGGCAGGTGCCTCGCGTGGTCCTGGCAAGATGCAGATCGCCGGCATCAGAAGCTAGGGACAGCACTGCTCGACGCTTCAGCATTTCAGAGTGCTTAAAAACGCAGTCAGCTGCCTTAAAACCCCACAGATTTACCTCACTGACATCGAGATGGACCATGAAAGAACGCAAGAAAAGGCATCTTTTCGTTATTTGGGGTGGGAACAAAATCAGGATTTTTCTTCCTTTGTAAAACGTGCCCCAGCGTCAGAATCAGTGCACGCCAATGACTTTGTTTTCCAGAGAACCAGATAAATAATGGATGACGAAGGAAAGCTGCCTCAGCTCCGCTCCGGGCAGCCCTTCCCCATGCACTCAGCTTGCAGCCCCTCGGGCAGGCACCAGCCCCAGCTCTCAGAGCCTGACGGAGCGATGGTGCTGACACAAACTGTACCCAGCTGCACCCAGTCCCAAAGCCTGGCTGCTGTGGGCAGCGTGGCACCAGCAGGCAAACCCCAGCCAGCACAGGGTCTCCAGGTCAGACTGCTGCCAAGCACCTGGATAGGGTTCTGGGGACAAGTGACCAAACCAAACAACGCTTGCCTTAAGTACAACCCTAAACCCACAGCTGGCTCAGCTTAGCTTTTCTGTTGGCTTTGGAAGACCTTGTGTACTACAGGGACATGCTTCAGCTGCTGGGGGGACAAAAAGAAGCTGGGGACACGCTGCAAAACCAGCACATTGCACCGGACATGGAGCAGGCTTACAGAGGAAGCCTGGCCAGCACGACGCCAGCTCGCTCTCTCCAGCAGCAGCGGTCAAGAAGTCTCAAAGACACATCAAAAAAAATAAACAGGCAACAAAATAACCAAGTTTCCAGATCTCTCTTTGCACTCAGACACATTGCAGACTCAGGACTGCTTGGTGAAGCTGCTCTCTGAACACAGCACCAGCACTCCCTGCTCCCCTGTGCCAACAGGCACTGTGCTCCCCGCGCACCTACAAAGGAAGCCTGGGCCTTTAAGCGTTATATAGCCAGAAGACATTAAAAACAGCCTGTCAATTTAGATGCAAATTTATTTTAGATGCGACAGAGGGCTTACAAAAGAAGGTGCACTATATGCTGTTTTCTTCTGCTAACACTATTGTGATGCGGCTCCCAAGTGTATTAGAGCGTATTAGGATGGGTGACTGGGTAGCTGGCGGGATTGGTAATGGGATACGGAGACTTTCACCTCCAGGTCAGCCTCCGGTGCAAATCCAGCCTGGCTCAGCAGCGATGGGAAGCCTTCACAGTCCCAAGGCTGCTCAAGTTGGTGGCTGTCCGAGTAGCGCTGACACAGAAGCGTGGCCAGAACCACCATCACCACCCCTCGCTTTTCCACCTAGTAGCTCTGCACCCCATCTCCCCAACGCCTCTTGCTGTGCTCATCCACACTCTTCCAAGCAAGTCATCCCCGGTGCTGCATCCTTTCTTTTCTGCTTTGTTTCCCTTTGCCTCTCCCCTAGGCCTCCTCCTGGCTCCCCAGCACAGCACCCAGAGAGGTGCTGCCTGCTGAAGAGCTGTGCTTCCCTGCCTGTCACCCTTCCGAGCATTTTGGAAACGAGCGGGGCTGGTAACGAGAACAAAACCTCTCATTTGCAGGGGCTTTGATTACAAGAAGTATATCACAGAAACTGCCTGACAGGAGTTTTATTTAGGTCTTATTAATCTCACCAAAACACTCGCCGCGCTCTCCGCCTCGGCTCGCTTTCAGGCAAGGCAGACACGGGTGCAGGATGCACAGATGCACCCAAATGCACTGCACAACCCCACTGCTGGGGCAGCACCTCCGAGAACACAACTGTTTCTGCAGGAAGTTTGGCTTTGGCTGCTCTGGCCAATGGCAGGCGTCTCTTTAATCAATTCAAATTGCATTTTCTGGAGATAAGTGTCACACTCTCAGCTGCCAATAAAAAGCAAGCTGGACGGCAGCAAAAAAACCCCCGTGCGCGCTGCAAAGTCACGGCGCAAGCTTGCAGGGTGATTATTTATAGCGTTTCCCTCTGCAAAAGCCAAAAATAATTGTTCCAGCCCAATTACCGAATTTCTGAACACTCTGCTCGGGGGTAGCCGCCGTGCCTCGAGCTGCTCCCCGCCAGCAGCCCGCCCACGGCTGCCCTTTGGGATGGTGTCTGCAGAGAGGAAGGTGCTGAGCGTGCCATCGGCATGGATGTGCCTCCAGGACACGAGGACTTGTTTTATGGATGTAACCTTACAGACAGGTCCATGGCGTTAAGCTGGGGCTACAAGAAGGTCCCCACTAGCGCATTCTCAAAGTTCTCAACCAAAAATTGGGCTCCTTCAGCCCTGCCCTGAAGCCCAGCGAGACAGATCAAGAGCCTTCTCCACCCCAGCGCAGCGCCAGATCGTCTGCAAAAAGCCACAGAGAGCTCGCCTTCAGCTTGCACATGTTCTCCAGCAGCTGAAGTCGTCCTCAGGTTTCCTATTTCTCCTTAAAGGCCCTTTGGTTTTGTTTGGAAAGTGCTTCCTTCTCCCTCCGCTCAAGCCACCCACTCCTCTGCCTTTTATATCCCCAGCGAAGCCGTGCAGAGAGAAGCGCCGGTGCTTCGCCGCAGCCATCTCAGGCAGCCAACGCGGAGGTGAAGCACACCCTGATCAACGGGGAGAAGCTCCAGGTGCCTGCTGCCTCCCCCAGCTCTGAACACCTTCCCCAATATATTATCAAAAATTACACGTGTATGCCAACAGTCTCACCGTGGAGCCAAGCCAAGAGGCAATTCAGGAGTGCACGATGCAAAACCGCTGTGTTTGCAGTCAAAACTCATCTCCCATTTTGGGTTGACCTCCAAGACACATGCATTTTGGGGATGCTTATATCCCCTTGACCAAACTGATGGAAAATCACACACAATCCAGACCAACCCTCATTGGGAGGCCAGTGCATGGCTGCAAAGGACACCAACTGCCCCACTGTCCCCCAACAAGGAGCCAGCAGGAGCTCAGCTATGGAGGAACCTTCATGGGAACCCAGAGACAACCCCACAGCAAATCCACAAACACATATATTTCTCTTTAGAGATAACCTGACATTTTCCCTCGCTGGGGAGGGAGTTTCCCCATGGGATGGAGAAGGGAGCCAGCCCCAGCCCTGCACCCAAGGACCAGGGAGCTTTGGCAGCATGGGATTGGGGCTGGGGGCACCTCTCGTACCGAGCAAGTGCTTCAATCCCTGGCGAGGCAGCACGGGCTCCAGCCGTTTCCTCGATCCAAGCGGAGCAGATGGCACTCACAACACTTGCGGTTTCGCTTCCCAGCCGCCATCACAGAGCCGCTTCTCACAAGGGCGGAGGCGGGGGGGAGACGGCGTGGTGGTTTTTTTTTTTTTTCCCTGGGAATTTTGATTTTTCTTTAAAAACATTTATATATAATCCTGTGGTTAAGGTGGCCCCAGCAGCCAGAGAGCAGTGCTCTGCAAACAGACTGTGTACGTAGCTGACCTGCAGCCCGTCCGTCTGTCCATCAGTGACCCATAAGCTTGAGGCTGACCACTGGAAACCCTTTATCAGGAGAGACAAATCCCAGAAAGCCTCACAAAGCAGAGACGGGGGAAAGAAGGGATGAAGTGATCAAAACAAGGGCTTTCTAGGGATTCTGCTTACTTGCCTGGATTTTCTCCTGTTTGATCGCTCAGCCTGGCTCACCGAGGGGCACCTTCTCCCTCTGCTGCCTTCACGGGGAAGGCAGGGATTTGGAAGAGGAGTGCCCCAAGGGAAAGTCAGGCAGTGCTTCGGCTCCCCAGCGCATCAACCCTCCTGTCTGCAGCAGAGACATGAAAGCACCGAGAGATGGGGGCCAGACCCACCTGGGCTGGACTCTGCACGCCACGGATGCCATGGCACACCACTGTCCTCCCCAGGGAGAACCAGCCTCCGCCGACCAGCGTGACTGCGCGGGCAGGAAGCGCCTCGCCAGGGTCACATTAAATGCTTTTGCTTTCCTATCTGGAGGTGGAGCTTCACTCAGAGCATTGCCACAGACAGGGACAAGAGGCAGGCACATCAAGCCCTCTGCTCCCCAGTGCCCTCCGTTGCCCACCAACCCGCAGCATCCTCCCATCACCGAGCTCAGGCTCTGACAGCAGCAGCCAAAGGACAGCACAGCCCCAGCACACCCTGCACCATCCCCCCCAGCCTGGAGGGATGGGTTGGATGCTGCCCACGATGCTGTGGCAGTGACTCTGCTTCCTACTGCCATGGCTCCAGCCAGGTTCTTTCTTTGCAGTGGAAGCCAACACCTAGAATGACGCTCCGAAACCGTAAATCTGGGCATCACAGACACCAGATTGCTTTCAGCAGTCGCATTCCGCACACAGCTTAGTTAAGTAACAAAAGTACGCGCTCCACGCTGCCTCTTTCTTGTCTGGGGATGAATAAAACCTGAAAGATGACAGATCAGCACCTCCATCCGAGAGCAACCCCGCGCTCGCTCTGCTGGAGACGCAGATAAACAAAGGCAGCTCTCCCCGTGTCCGCACGCAGCTGCCGGCACCGGGGCACGCAGCACAAAAGAGATCTGCAGCGACGGGGCCGGGCGCCTGCTCCAAGCTGCTCGGGAGCTGCAGGAGCTCCCGGTGCACACATTGGGGTGTGCAGGCACACCTACACGTGCACACACACACCCCTACACGGGGCCCCGACGGCTCGGTGAGGCCGAGGGAGTTTTCTGCTGCAGTTTCTTCACGTAGACGGCTGCAGCTTTGCATGGGTGCTCGCAACAGCGAGGGAAACGGCACGCTGCCAGGAGTCAACTTCTGGGAGGTTTCCATTAAAAAATAGCCTCGAGTAATCATGTAACCATAATAACACTGCGCCATGCTGCCCCAAAACCCGTCCTTCTTCCCCAAAATGTTTCCAAGTCGCTGCTGGAACAAGGCATCTCCCCCCACCTCTCATTGCGCACCGTGCCCCACTGGGTTTTGCTCCAGTCCCAACTCCTGGTGGAAAAGATCCATTTCCAGGCACCAGATCGGGGCAGAACGAGGGAATTCGGGCTTCTGAGGCTTCAGAAGTGCCTACAGGAACACCTCCAGCTGCAAAACGAGGGGACACACATAGGGTTAGGGTATTAGGGTTAGAGTATTAGGGTTAGGGTTATGTGGGAGGGGGCAAAGTATTTGCCACCCAAAAGTTGCGCAGCCACCACCTGAGCTGCTGAGGGGCCTCACTATAATCTAGAAGCAACCTTTCTCCTCCCCAAAAAACAGACCCGAGGAGGCAGGCAGGGCTCTGGCAGGGCAGCTGGGGCCAGGGGGCAGCGGGGCCCCCGGGGCTGTGCCGAGGAATGCCCGCGGCGCCGGGCGCTGGGAGCCAACCAGCTGGAGAGCCGCAGCCTCATGAAATAATGAAATGCCAAACCGAGCCCTGCATCTTCCACAGTCTCTCAGGTCACCTACCAGATTAGGAGGCCTGTTGCTAAGGCAACCATATCTTGCAAGTGCTAGCTGAACTTCCCCATAATTTTTAACCCTTTCAGGAGCAAAAAAAAAAAAAAAATTAAAAAAAAAATTAAAAAGGAAAAGGTAATGCTGCTGACAGCACAACCTGGTGGGGTGTAGGGGGGTGGTGGAGAAAAACGAAATGAAAGCCGTGGTGCCTAAGGAGCCTCCCTGCCCGCTGCACGCCGTGCTGGCTCCCTTCCAGGCAGCTAATAAAATTATTCAGCGTATGCACGCGCAGGCGAAACCCGGCAAACTTTCTATGTGCCTGGCAAGGCAATGAAAAAAAGTCGGGTTGTGCATATGAAATGGAGACAAACAAAGCAAAAAAAAAAAAAAAGGAAAAAAAAATAAAGACTAAAGAACTTTTACCACCCCGCAGATGTGGGGTGGGGAGGGGACAGATGGTCGACGCTGTGCCCCAGGACGGGTCCCCTCCCTGCAGAGTGCCCCGCGGCTGCACGGGGAGGTTTGCAGCGAGCTGGCAGCTCTGGGGCCGTGCAGCAAGCAAAAAGCAGCAAGCAAAAAGCAGCAAAACGCCGTCCGTCCCCACGCGCAGGCGGGAGGGTAAACCCTGCCGGGTGCTTTTGTCGGCTGGGGGATTTTAGGAGCAGGGGAGGCTTTCCAGGAATTCACGGCGCTGCGGGGAAAAGCGACCTCCTGCACGTTAATGGTATGAAGGGCCTTGGGGAGAGGGGGAAAACAAGGAGCTGTGCGCTCAAGGCGTGTTCTCGCTCGGCAAGAGGAGCAAAGTTGAAGCATCCCAGCGTCACGCACAGGTCCTGGGAGGGAGGACAGAAACCCACGATGGACGCAGAAAAGCAGGGAGCCCTCAGTATTGCACCTTTTTGGGAAAATGAGGAAAGCTTGCAAACAACAGAAAGAAGGACTGAGGCAATTCACAGGCAGCACAAGGGGAAAAAAAAAAAAGGGAAAAAAAAAAAAGAGGGAGGGGAGAAAAAGGCATGGAAACGAGGAGAAAATGTGGAGCAGCATAAATCAGGAGCGCGGGGGGAGAAGTGCCCGGAGGAGAGGGGCCGGGGAGGCAGAAAGCACGTGCTGCCTTTTACATGTAAGAAAGGGCAGGCAGATGCGGCTCGGCCCCCGCTGCAGCCCCCGCGCTGCCGGGGAAGGCTGGGTTGGCCCCTGGCACTGCCGGGCACTCACTGGGTGCAGGCGGGGACATGGGGCCGGGAGCGGTGCTGGGGGCTTATCAGCAGGCTGCACCCGGCCTGGGCGCCGATACGGCCCCAAAACCCGCAGGCGGGCGGCAGCCACCTCCCCCAGCATCTGCGCTGCGCCGGAGTCTCCTTAGGAAAGGAAAAGCCTCGCTGGCACCAGAGCAGAAGATGCTCGATGGAAAGAATTAACTGTGTCATCGCCAGGCTTCGCCACGCATCCCCACGCAGAGCAGCTTTAGGCGCTGGATTCACGTGGTTTTGAGGCACAAACAACGGGCAGCTGCGATGCTTCACACCGAGCGCTGCGGCCATGTGCTGAACATCATGGGATCCTCCCTTCATCCCCCTTCCCAACCTCCCTTCCCAACCATGGGGCAGGGTGAGCGCAGCGATCCTTACTGAATCCCCCACACCCAGGTGTTGGGATGCTGAGACCCCAACCACTGCCTGCGCTCAGCCCTGGGACAAGAAGGAAACTGCCCCTTCTTCCCATCAGTCCCAGGAAAAATAACAGCCACAGGGGATGCAAGGGTCCATGCAAAACCCTTGCAAAGGGCTCCATGGGTGCTGCCAACCTCTGTCCCACCTGCCCTGCGCCTCGCCAGGCGGCTCACAGAGCTTCATTAGCTCTGTGTATCAACACCAAACATCTGTAACTGCCAAAATTTACAACCAGGAATAAAGAGGAGTGACCTTCTCTGTGCTGAAAGACATCTAGGTTCTTGTATTACAACGATGGGGACAGGCAAAATTCATTATCTCTAATAGCTGTCCTTATAACCAGATTAAACACAAAGGCATCAATTTCATATTCCTTGACCCGCCACCGTTCCCACCCCGAACAGAGGGGAGCTCCCCTCCGCTGCAGCAGAGCCGGGCGACGCGCAGACAAAACCCATCAGTTCAAATTAAGTTCATGTTTATGCATGCAGAGACCTCGGTCCCTCCTCCCTGCGTGGAGGGAAGACAATACCCTGCACACACCCGTCCTGTGCCACCGCCTGGGCACAACCCATGAGGCTGGGGACACCAAGCTGGTGCCTTGTCCCTCCTGGCCCTTCTTAGGGCACAAGGCAGAAGATCTGTAAGTGTCCCCATCCCTCCCGGCCAGGTGAAGAGCTGGGGTTGCAAAAAAGCTGCCCCAGCATCATGGTACCCAGCTTGACGTCAGCGTAGTGGGAGCAGATGTTTGCGCAAAAGGCAAGGGGAAAACACCTGCTTTCCAGCGTGCAAACAGATCCCAGCCCTCCAGAAATAATCATCACTAAACCCAACTGCATCCACATTCCCCAGCATGAGCTCCCGGCGGGGCGATGCACCAGGGCTTTTGTCCTGAAGATGCAACCAACGCGTTCACCTCTCTGGGCCGCCGCGGCGAGATGCGCACAATGCCAATCACCGGCCGGGGAGCAACAGCCTGTTATTTTCATCAGAGGATGTTATCCGCAGGGACCTTCAGCTGCCAGCCAGGAGAAATAAGCCACTGGAGAAAACTTTCTTTCAGCACAGCCTCCTAATGGCTTTCTTCACAGCCCCCTCAGCCCCCAGTTGACGCACGTGCGAGGGCAGCTCCTTCTCCAGGAGATGAGCACCAGCGGGGCCAGCTGGCTTCTCTCATTTGCAGCAACAAGTCAAATTGCTACAAGAGCTGGAAAACACTTATGGTGGGGGGAAAAGCTTCAGATGGACCAGGAGGACAGTGTACCACGTTGAAGCAACAGTGAAAGTTAAAATTAATTAGCTGGCTCGATGACAAAGAACCCATTGTGCAGCACGGTGGAGCAATCCAAGTACAAAGGCTTTATATAAGTCATGTTGAAAACTCCTTGATGACTGCAGGTAAGGACAGACAAGCTGTCAGGACATGCCACGACACCCAGAAGGGCTCCGGGACAACCAAGCAAATGTGTTTCTAATGATGAAAAGAACCTCAGGAGCCCCAGCGTGGACCTCTTCTCTGAGAGGAGACCTACTAAAGGACTGAAGTACCTGGGCATCACCGGCACAGCCATGTCCAGCACAGAACAACACAGAAATTGTTTTCATGGAAAACTGCCCTTGAACCAGGCTGAAGATGCCTGTGCGTAGCGTAGACTATTTGTTTCCTAGGAGCTCCCACCTCCAGCAAGCACACATCTGCTGAAAGCCACCCTGAGGTGACCAAGCACTGGGAAGCACAGCTCCCTGTGCAAGGTGCACAACACTGCTCCCAATTCAGCAGGGCCTTATGAGACCAAACGTGCCTTCTAGCTCATGCCTTGCAGCCTGCTGTGCCCAGAGGTGGAAGAAAGCCCCCAGCAGCAAAGGACCATGATGATCCCAACACAGCCAGCATACAGCCCTCAGTTCTGCTCCTTGGGAAGGAGCCTCCACACTCCCAGAGCTTCTGCTTTCCTCTCCCAAGCACACAGGAGCCTCTGACAACGGGGGCAAAATGCAATAAGGGCTGTAACAGAAAACCAGAGCAATGCTGGAGCCAAGCAGCCCAGCAGCACCAGGACAAGCCTCTGCCATCTGGCCGGGGTAGGGCTGAAACATCCACAAACATCACTGGGGAAAGGGAAAAATTCATGGAAAGGGATGGGTGTGATTCACACCCTGCCAGGGGGCCCGGCCATGCCCACGGCGAGCACAGCACTGTGCTGCTGCCTGCCCTGCCAGCCCCAACGCAAGCAGGAGCCCGCGAGGAAGCGCCCTGCCCCTTCCCCTGCATGCACAGCCTTCTTCTGACTTAAAAACACACCACAAACCTCTCAACTCTTCCCCAGCCCAAAGCAGAGCTGCAGAACTCAGCTCCAGGCAGGCAGCTGCTGCCCAGAGGTCAGAAGCGTGACAGCAAAGGGGTGCAGGATCAAACTACCCCAGGCACGAGGGACCGGGGCTCTTCTGGGAAACGGGTGCTGCCATCACGCCCATGCTGCAGCCGGAGGGCTCATGCCTTGCTGCACGCAGGGCTTGTGCGCCAGAGCCACTGAAGCCCATCCTCCGCTCTGGAAGCTCATTTGTATCCAAAAAATAGCGATTAGAGGTGTGAGCTCAGCCCGGCGAGGTTATTTGAGAACTGGGGGAAAAAGGGACAGAAAAAGCCAAACCACCCAGAAGCCGTGCGAGGCAGCCAGGCCGGGCAGCAAGAGCTCATTTTCACTACAGAAAGCAGCTGCACCCTGGGAGGAGAGACGCTCGAGATCAAATGTTTAAGGGTTTATGCAGAAACATTAAAAAAAAAAAAATTAGAAAGAAAATGTTAGCTTAAGACACAGCCAGAGGTCTTCCTTTGGACTTTATCTTGACACCGCAGGCTGCGGTGGCACTGCCTCGTGCAGCGCTGTGGGGCCTTAGGCCCAGGGGCCGGCGGGCTCAGACCCAGACAGACAGACAGACACGGGGAGAACGTGCACCCTCTGTGCTGGGGGGGTCCTCGCCATGCCTCCCCCCCGTCCTGGGGGCCCTGCTGGCATCGAGGGGGCTGTGACAAAGGACAGGAGCTGCAGAGAGGCTGATGAACCTATGGGCTTAATCGCAGCTCGGGGGGACAAAGAGGGTCCCCCCACCCCATCTACAGAGCTGCCTCGCTGTTACCCTGCCGACAGCACAGAAACGAAGTCAAAACACCCAGATTGGTGTTGTGACTGCGCCTGTCAGAGGCAGAAAGAGCACAAAGGCAGAGGGGGAAGGAAAATAAAAGCACTGGCAGGGGCTGTGGGTTCACCCCAGCATCACTCCCTCAGNTTTGAACTCTTCTCCTGGCACCAACCCCTTCAGCAAACACCCCCAGCGCTTGCGGCCACGAGCAAGAGTTTTGCAAGGAGGAAAAAAAAAAAAGACCAAAAAAANCGCTCCCTCAGCACGGGGACAGGAACATTTAGCCCAAAGCAGGGGGCTCCACCGGAATGGGTGGGGATAAAAATGAGCTTTTATACACAGTCTGTCCTACCATGGCCATTTCCATGAGCCAGGGGCACGGGGCGGCCTGCAGCTCGGGCCTGCACCTGAGGCCTAGGCCTCGCTGTTGGGCTGCCCCAGCGCTGTGGGCCTGACAGCAGGCCCGACACACACACACAGATGTCCAGGTATACCTAAATATACTGATTTCTATATATTTTGCTTAATTTTGACGCCTCCACACACACACGAGGGAGACTGTGCATTCCTCCTCCAAAATAATAAAAATGTAAATGTACGGAGCTGAAGGGCAGCAGGTCAGCAGCACCCCGTTAGTGCCCAAGCCCCCGGATGCCACCCATGGCTGTCCCCCAACCCTGGTGGNACCACCCAATCAAGCCCGCAGCGAGGTATTTGTTTACTTACAGAAGAGCCGTTTTCTCTCCACCCCCCCCCCNGCTGTGGGCCTGACAGCAGGCCCGACACACACACACAGATGTCCAGGTATACCTAAATATACTGATTTCTATATATTTTGCTTAATTTTGACGCCTCCACACACACACGAGGGAGACTGTGCATTCCTCCTCCAAAATAATAAAAATGTAAATGCATGGAGCTGAAGGGCAGCAGGTCAGCAGCACCCCGTTAGTGCCCAAGCCCCCGGATGCCACCCATGGCTGTCCCCCAACCCTGGTGGCAGGGGCTCAGCCCTGCCACACGCAGGAAGTGGCCGGGCGCCCGCCCCGTGTTTTGGAAATCCCCCCCTNGGGCCCCATGTTCCCCCCACTGGGGTGAAGGGGCCACCCTGAGACGGTGCCCATCATGCTCAGCACCAGAACCAGCCTCGTCCCACAACAGGAGCCCACCAGCATCACCCCAGGAGGTGCTCAGTGGTGGATGCACCAACCCTTCCCATGGCCTGGAAACACAAAACCCAATTAGTGCTGTCTCCTCGGGGCACGCAGGCGGGATATTTATATATATATATACACATTTTTTCAGCAGCCAGACTCCCTGCGGGCACCGTGTCTTCCACTAACGGCACGATGTCTCCTCCCTGGGGAGGAGAAGGTGCACCACGTGCATCATCCCAACCATGGGCACGGCTTTCACCATGCTGGCGGCATGAGAAGGGTCGACAGCAGGGCTGGACGCCTCCCAGCAACGCCATGCTGGGGACTTGTCCCCACCGAGGTGCCTACACAGTGCTGGTGGTGGAGCAGCCCACCCTGCTCCATGGTCCCTTACCAGTGGCAGCAGCACTGGAGCAGGGAGAAGCCTGGGCTGCAACTGGAAAGGGTGCACTAAAGAGAGCATTGCCCACTCCTATGTGTGCACAAGGATTTTGTGCAACCGGTTGCCACTTAATCTGGCAGGGGTGCCGGTAGAGCAGTGAGCAGGATTAAGGAGGAGAAAGAGCCCCAGCAGCCAGGACCAGCGTGGCAGCTGTTTCCAATAGAGCCAGGGGCTGCTTTAAACGAGAAAATATGGAACAAAAGGTAGGAGAAAATCCAAGTTTCCAAGGTGAGGAAGGAAATGATCAGGCGAACAGGAAAGCCTCACTCGGACCAATACACGCTGTACCGACCTCACGCACCTCCCCGGGGCGGCGATGGGGGGCTCTGCCCCCTCCCCACACGCTTTGAAGAGCCGAGGTGCCTCGCGCACCCTCGCCCTCGCTCCCTTTGTTCCTGCACGAGGACCCCAGGAAGGAAGCGAGGGGAAGGTTTACAAGCCTTGTGTTTACCCAGAGCCACAAATCTGCCGGGGGCCGCGGCCCCCCTGCCGCGGGGAGGGCGGTGCAGAGCTGGGGGCTGCAGAGTGCGGGTCCCCTCGCACGTGGCTGCAGCTCCGGGGCAGACAATGGGATCGCACGCGGCCGCTGCGCATGGCCTTCCTCCTCCTCCTCATCGTGGGCTTCGGCTTCACTGCAGCCAGCCCCTCTTGTGGCACCGTGGAGGTTAAAAACAAAACAACGAAAAAAGAAAAAAACACGAGAAGCGCACACACAAAAAACCACTCGGTTGCATCTCATCGCTACCCACCGGTTTGCTCGAGGCTGGCTCCAGCAGAGCTGCATGAGCACTGCCCCATGAACGCCTGGCTGCAGAGGATGCCCACGCCTGTGCCCCACGCTGGGATGCACAAGGAGCACCCAGAGCCTCTGAGCCCAGCCAGCCTCCCATTGTCAGGCAGCATTAACCATCCACGCTGTCTTGGGCGGCTTCCTCCCCTCCCATCCACCCCCACTTTTCGGTGGAAATCCCTGGCGGATTCGAGCCGGAGAAACTTTGCATCTTCACACCATTTGTTGACATAAAATACATTCCAGTGCCTTACTTTTACAGAGGCACTCTGAGTGGAGGGGGGGAAACGTCTGTTTCCATTTGAAACTGTCAAAATTAGCATGCAGTAATTAAAAATCACACCCTTTCTCTTAATAACCTAACCAGCATGATACAATCAGGTTGTGCCAACTCTTTAATCTAATTGACTAATTACAGATTTTAATTTAGTCAGTTACTGAACAACTGTTGACAATTTGTTTTCATTAGGGACAGAACAGGATAAATATTTAGGCTCCCCAGTCAAAGACTAAGACATAAGCTCTGTGCTCTGACCTCAAGTTTAGCACACTTGGCTTTTCCATCAATACCAACTCCGGGAAGGTATCGCTCCGAAACCGCGTGCTTCTGTCACCCTGGGCAGCAAGAAGGGCAGAAGTGGAGGCTGCTCTGCACCAACAGCTGATATTGTTTAAAAAAATAAATAAGAATCCAGCTCTGCACAGAGCTCCTGGAAAAGCACAGTTGTGCTGCTTGCATGCGGTGCGGGCAAACCAGTACCTGTCCCCGAAGAAGGAGGGGAGGCTGAGCCCAGCGCGCTGCGGGGAGAGGGAATTTCTCTATTTTTCTCATTTTTANGGAGTTTTGCAGCTGTTCCTGGCAGCCTGCCACTCCGGGAGGAAACTCCTCTCTCCGGTTACCTATGGGGATCCCTGTCCCTGCAGAGCGGGTCTGGATAGGGCCCAGGCACGCAGAAAGGGGCCAGAGCGGTGCAGTCCCTGCCCAGGGCTCCGCTGATGCCCAAGGGGGCTGGCAGGGACCACAGAGCTGTCCCCAACCCGTGTCCCCGCACTACACCAAGCACAGCCCAAAAGCACCATCCCTCCTAGGCAGTATATTGAGGTAAACTGGCTCCAAAGAGCATGCTGCAGAGATACCTGGGGATCACCATCTCCATCACAGGTGCTGAGACACCTGGGGACCAACACCATGACACAGAGACAGCCAGGAACCACCACCACCACCACAGCACTCCCACAGCCAAGTCCATGCAGCCACTAAGCCACAAGTGCTTGGAGAAACAACTTTTGGTGGTCCTGGAGCCATGGGACAGCCTGATTCGGGAGAGCCGACAGCCACACTGAACCCCTCATAGGCATCGAGCATCACGGTCCCAAGGCAGTGTCTCACCTGCCAAGGTGCTGCTCCACACCATACCCATGGGACAAAGTGCTCTGACAAAGAGGAGCTGCCCCACAGCCTGGGGACACCAAAGCACAGCTGGAAGGCATCTTCTGGGGAACGCTGGGTTCAAAGCCCTGCGTGACACCCCCAGTCCACACTGCTGACAGACCAGCATCCTTCCAGACTCCCTGGTTGTCATCCCACTGTGGCTTACACCGTACCAGCTGCCACATCCTCTGGCTTCAGCAGCTTCACTGAGATCTGAATCCAAGGGGAAAGGTTTCATACGCTGGGGAAAAAGGGACCTGCATGTTCTCAGCCAGGCACGGGCACCAAACTCCCCATCTTTTCTGGGACTAACAACCACCTCCCCAGCTGCAGCAGAGCATCCTTCCAGGCAGAAGGAGTTAAAGAACTGCATCAGTTTCCTGAGGTTAAAAAAACAAAATAAATCAATGATCTGCTCTAACAACCACATTGCATGCTTAAAAGCAAGCCAAAGCTGCTGCAATGTAAATCTTCCACAGCAAAGACATCGTTTATGAATGCTTGCGTGGATATTTTCTTTTTTTTTTCAGGGGGGAGCTGGGTGGAGCAGAGGAGGGGAAGGATGAAGTAAAAGTCTCCAGCAGCCAAGCACCGCTCTGATTCTTCTCTCCTGCAAGTTACACTCCAAGTTGGCTGCACAGGCAGAGCAATACCACAAAAAGTATGTAGCAACAGTCAACTAGATTTAAGTTCATTTTCTGTAGCTGGAGGCCAAAATCGACTGAAGTGGTTCTGGTGATCAAGTTTTCTGCAATTCCCCTTTCTATGTATTAGCTCTTTGACAGAAATTCACTGCGGTATTTAAACTGGCAGTCATCACCGCTAACTCAAATTGTATTGGCTTTCACAATGTTGAAACGCTGAACTGCAACCATCAATCGGCCAATTCTGAGATAACGCGGCGGCTGAAATCCCCTGTCATGCCGCACGCTCCCTTTGTAGCTCGCCGGCCGCGGGAGGCACGGAGTGAGCAGGAGCACTGCCTTGGCCAAGGGGAAGCGTGGGGAGGCCCAGCTGGGCTGCCCCGTGCCCACACCACCCTCGCCACCCCGGAGGGCTCAAGGGTTGAGCCAGCAGCCAGCTGGATGAGAAGAGGAATAAAGCGAAAATAAAAACCCACCCAAATCGATTGCTATGGGTCAAGCCAAGCTTGTAGAGCGGGTCAAGCTTTAGGAGCCATCTGGGGATCAGCGCGTGTGGCTGTAGGTAACCACAGCACTGCTTTCAGCTTCTGGATACAGGTGGTGGAAGAGGCTGACTAACGAAACTACAAGCAGCACGACTCGTTAGCTGTGCTAACAGTCAGAGCTGCACACGTGCTGGAGACAAAAAGAGAGAAGCCCGGTGCTCCTCCCGCCTGCACAGCCCCAGGTCCTGCTCCACGCTGCTCCCACTGAGCGTGCACAGCATCCCAGCAGCCTGCTGGGAGGAGGAACTGCACGAAAGGTGGAAAAGCCAAACCGCTTCCCCACGGTGAGAGCCCGCAGCAGTCTGGGAGCATCCCCCAGAAGAGAAGCATCATCTCTGTTTTTATTTTTTCACCAAAAAAGAAGTATTAAATATTAAAAACCGGAGGGGGAAATTGGTAATTTGTCCTGCTGCTCCTCGCAGTTCCCATATCGCTACGCTGGGAAATGAAATTGGAAGTCACACAGCATGCAAATCCCACAGTTAACACTCTGCTAATGAAGCACACCGCTCCGGCTCCTGCAGCCGGCACCTCCCGACGCCAGCGCTCCCCACACCCGCACCCGCTCACCCCGCAGCACCCGGAGCCCCGCAGCATCCCCCCCTGCTCCACCACACTCAGGGCGGCCCAGCCAACCCTTGGCCTTTTGGTAAACAAACGCCGCGTTTCGCGCAAACACGGGCGACCGCTGCGCAGCCAGTTCTGCAATTGGCCAGGTTTCAACACGACGTTCTACGAATCTGGGGCAAAGCCTATATTGGGATATTTTTAACCACAACCAACAGATGAAATTACTCACTGGTCCACCCAGCCCGGGGCTCGCGGGAGGCCCGGTGTCGGTTTGAGCTGTTGCACACCGCCAATGCGCTTTGGGGTTTGGCATCTGGGCGCGGGGCGGCTGTTGATGCACTCCCAACCCACAGCATCCCCTGCACGGGACGCACCCAGGCCCCAGGCTCAGCCCCAGGCTGCAGGACCCCAGCCCTGAGAAACAAGGTGCTATTCACACACAGCGTTTATCACCTGGTTCCTGGCTTTGGTCAATATTTAAGTTTGAGCCAGGCAGGTCCCTGCCCTGTAAAGTACACTCAGTGCTCCATGCAGGGAAAGCACCACGAGCATCCCCAGCCAAACACATGCACCCACCTCAGGGCCAAACCAGGCCCATGGACACCAGATCAACACAACGAAGGCGAGGGAGGAACGGAACCTCCTTAGGAGTCTTTGCAGCAAGACCCAAAAGGTAAAGGACTTGGGGCTGTTACAAAACTGTACTATGCTGAGAATTAAAAACAATCAGGATTGTGTCTATTTACTGCAAGCTTCAAGCAACATGTATTAAAGAAGTTCATGTGAATCATTTAATGCACTCGTGCCTATTGTTAGAATTATTACCAAGCTAAAAAAGATTAGTTTCTCTAAATACACTAAATCCTCAGACATCATTAAGAGGCTGCTGTGAACGTAGCATTACTTATGCTGTGGCTGCTAATGTCAGCTTTACCTGCGGCTCTGCTGCCTGAAGATCCACCTTTGCTTTGCTCCATCCGAGCCAGGATCCAAAACGTTTGGGATTTGGCCCAAAACAGCCAAGCACGAGCAGCGGGCGCTGCCAAGCAGAGGGCTGAGCCACACAGCCCGGCGCTGATGGATGTGCTGACAAACTCCGGGTTGTCAGCCCTCTCTCACCCTCAGTTCAGGAGTTCAAGATTTTAATCCGACCTAGTAAATAAAAACCAGCCCTGCAGGAAGCGGCATGGCACAGCCAGGAGCTGAGCGACCGCCACAGGACAGACAGACAGACAGACAACCAGCACTGACCTACAGCTGCTTCCCCAGGGACAGCCACGCTGCCTGTCCCCACGTGGGCTCAGCTACACGCCACATCCACCGAGGGATGGATGGACACGGTATCAGCACACAGGGTTGGCACGGACGCGCTTCTGGGCTCCGCTCCCCATGCAGGAGGAGCAGTGAAGGTCCCCGTGCTGCTCCCAGCCCAACCTCACACATCTCCCAGCAGCTCAACCCAGGCATGTCGAGGCAATGAGAGGCTGGGGAAGGGAGGAAAAATGGTTTCCATACCATAGGCTCCCGGGAGCAGACAAAAACAGCTCCTGCTACACAATTTAAACTCGCTTGACTCCGGTCCAAGCCCACAGCCAGGTGACTAATCCTTTGATTCAAATTCCTCCCGCTGCAGATCAGCGCTGCAGATCTGGGTGACTTCAGCAGGACAGGAGCAGGCAGCCCACCCGCTGCCAGCACCAACAAGCCCCGCGCCCGCGGGACGAGGATGCCCCAGGAGAAGCATCTGCTGGGTTCCACCAACGCCTGCATGGAGGACAGCAGCTCACGGCGTGCTGTCACCAACCACCCGGGGACCTGCGCATCCAGGACGGTGGTGGAGCAGAGTCCCCAGAGCCACCACGCTGGAGACCAGCGGACTGCAGCACCTCGAGGTCTGCTCCAAGCGAGCGGCCTCGTGGCAAAGCAGCTCCAGCATCTTGCAGCTGATGCTCCTCCAGCTGCCCTCGTGCAGAACATCAAGCCCGAAGCACCAACACCAAACACCATCAACGGCAGCGGGAAGAGGCCTGCACCGTCACCTCCCGCTCATGCGTTCCTCCATGCTGCTGTTTGATGGAGCACTCTCAGACAACTGAGGCAGCCCCAAAGACTCACGAGGCTTTCAGAAGACAAGGACGGCATTTTGGGGAACCCTCATCCATCCCCAGCTGCCGTAGGGCACCTACTAGCACAACAACCTCAGCACCGAGCCCAACACCAACACCATGACCACGGCCAACGCTTGGTGGACAACGAAGCGTTGGCGGACAACCACCACGCGCAGACCTGCTGGGTCCCCCCAGCAGCCCCAGCATCTCTGAGCCCTCCAGATAAGCACTAAAGGCTCATTCACACCACCACAACACCACGAAACGCCACTGGGTCAAAGCAGAGTGCTGCCGGTCCCACACAGCCCGACGCGGTGCCGGCGCGGGTCGCCAACTTGTTACTCACGTAGTCATGGAAGGCTTTGGCTTCGCTCGAGTGCTCGCAGGTATCTCGCCGCTCGGGCGCTGCGCAGTACAGGTCCCAGAACACGCTGCACACAGACACCGGGGGGCCCCGTCAGTGGGGGTCCCCCCGCAGCCCCCCACTCCCGCCCCGCAGCCCCCCACTCACCACCACCAGGAGTG
>WBMW01003761.1:286934-331835 GCA_013396635.1 Penelope pileata
GGAGAGCGGAAGGGGGGCCTTGAAACCGCCCGCCGGGCTGTGAGGGGGGAGCGCGGCGGGCGGGCGCTTCTTCAGGACGCGGCGCTCGGGCGGGACCCCCCCCGGGGAGCCCCGGGGCCTGGAGGGCTCTGTGGGAGGGGTCTCGACAGCATCGCGGCTGAGGGTGCACCCCCGTACTGCGTATCGACTCTGTGGTTGCCTCAGCCTGAGGCCCGCCTGCAGCTGAGGGGCTCTGAGGGCCCCCCTGGGCCCTCCCCCCTGGAAACTTTCTGGCTGTGCAGCCGTTCAGTGACAGCGAGGCGTGGCCCCCCCAAAAGCGAAAGGAGCCTTGATGTCGGGAGATCCGAGCCCCTGAGGGGGAGCTCCCGGCCTCCTGCGATGGCAGAGCCCGGCCGTGGGGAGCGCCTGGAGCCGTGCCCTGAGGTGGGGGGGCCCCGCGCACCCCAGCACCTCGCGCTGTGGGCACCAGCGAGGAGCGGGAGCTCCGCGTCCGAGCGAGCACAGCTCCCGCTCCCACCCGCCTCTGGCTGCAGTTTCCACGGGAACAGATGTTGGAGTGGCACAAAAATGAGAGCTCTTCCCCAGCCCCAGCCTCACCTCCACCTCCGCTGCTGCGCCTTTCCAACATGAGGCGCTGAGACAAAAGCGGGGCCAGAGGGCTGCCGGCCACATAGGGGTTATCAGCGCTCAGATTGTCCAGATGTGTGCCTGGAGCCCTGCGCAGCGCTGGGTGGCTGCAGCGGTGCTGGGTGCAGCAGGGCCTCCCCCAGCACCAGGCACTCCGGCCGTGTGGACCTGCCTGAGCACGGCCGGACTTGCTTCCAAGCGAGCAGAAAGCAAGCTGCTCCTGAGGGGGCAGGTCAGAAAGTATGTGAGATCCTCCTGGAAAGAGCGAGTGCAAGCTGGGTCCTTGCAGGAGCTGTGCTTGCAGAGTGGCACCTGGCAAGGGGATGGCGGGCAGCAGCCATCCAGGCTCTGCCCCACGCAGCTCCTGCAGCGAGGCCAGGATGAGCTGGTGTCAGATCACAGAGCTGGTGTCTCCTGAGCCTTCACATCTCACTGCTGTTCTGCTGGAAATTACCAGGAGCCTCCCCAGGGCTGCGGAGCATGTCTGACCCTCCAGCATGAGGGTAAAGGAGATGTTGGCTAAAATCCCTGTTAAAAATAATGCCCTCAAATTCAGCGTGTTCTGTGTGGAGGAGGAAAACGCTGATGTCCCCAGAGTGATCTGTGCTGAGCTCTTGGCCGGGAGCAGGCAAACAGAAGGGCCTCTCCGTGCCCACAGCACCGTTCCTTTCCTGCCCTGCACAGGGAAAGCTGCTTTCTCTGCTTCTGTGCCCCTGGCATTTTGCAGCACATCAAGCTCCACATTTGCTCCTGGTCATCAGCAGTTTATTTCCTCTTATCTCATTGATCGTCTGAGATACTGAGTAGACAAAAACCAGGTCCCTTCTTTCCTCCACCCCTCAGGTCCTTCAGGATGAGAAATGGAATAGAAGCAGGGATCTCCACCTCCTTTGGTGCCTCCAGAGGTCTGTTTGCAGGTGCTCAGCCTGGAGGGGAGGACAGGAGGATGTCCCCAGCGTGGTGACAGCAGAGGACAGCTGGGGACAGGCAGCCTCCTGCTGCTGCCCCCGCCTCAGCGTTCCTTCCATCCCCTGGACCGGCTCTGGATCTCGGCTGTTGCTAGGGGAGATGTTGAGGAGCGCTTGATTGAAAGCTTCCCACAAGTGGCACCAAGTCTAAACGTTGCCATCCTGGTGCGAGCGGACCCGGGAGCGCGACGCCAGGACAGCGAGCGTGGAAACTCCCATCCCGTGTGAACTCCCTGGGCACCGCTCCCTCCAGCCCCAGCTCCACATCTTCCACGACGTGATGAAGAGGTGATTAGAGCAAATTATAAGCCAGAGCTTTGGACCAATTTAGCTAAAGATCAGAAGGGAGACTAATTTCATATCTTCACCACCGCAGAACGCAATTAAATGGCTCTGCGAAGTTTGCACGCAAGTTATGACAGGAAATTTTAAAAACAGAAATCCCAGCACCCGCAGCCAGCAGTGCTGTCTGCTCGAGTCACGGGAGGACACACTGAGCCTACAAAGCTCCCAGGGCTTCGAGGGCACCGACGTCCTCGGCCCAGGTTTCCCTCTGTTGGGAGCTTTTCTTGGATTGTGGTAACGAAGGCACCAGAATTCATTAAAAACTCAAACCCAGATCATTTCAACCACTTGTCTGAACCTCTCCCATCTGATGGCTCGCAGAGCTGGGTGCCTCCCTCTCTGCATCCCACAGCACCCGCCCGGCGGGTACCCAAACAGCCCCGCTCTGCTGAGCTCGGAGGCAGGAGAAAATGCTGCTGGGTGCCCGGGGGTGTGAAGGCAGCAGCCCCCAGCGCAGCACGAGGAAGGTGTGATCGCTGCCAGAGGCTGAGCCAGGGCTGCTGTGGGATCCCCGTGGGCAGGCTCCCGTGGGCAGGGATGTGCAGCAGGAAGGGCAGGTTTGGGAGGGAGTAGCTGTGGGAAGAGTGGCCTCGCCACGATGCATATTAACGCTCCGCTTTAATTGTAGCGGGACCTATCGTGCAGAGCCATTAGCATGCAACGCGGAGGAACACGTATTTTTGGGATCCCTGCCTGGCTCGCAGTCTCGCAGTCGTGGTGGGGGGAGGCGGTGGGATGCAGGGAGAGGTGTCTCATCCCCCCGGGAACGCCGCTGGAGTTGCATCTCCTTCCCCAAGGCCCTGAATCATCCCCGCTGCCATCTGCTGCACCCTCACTCTTCCCCGCAGATGTCCTTCTTCCTTCCCCAGAAGGAGATGAGAACTGAGGACGAGGTGCCAAAAGCGACTTCAAACCGCATCTAATAAAACACGGGATTAATTTCTTCTGACTGCTGTTCAATGGCTCTGATTAAGCAGAGCAGGATTTAATTAGCTTGTTTGGACTGCCTCAAAACCCATGCCAGAGGTGGGGGATCCTCAGTGTCCAGGTGCCATGGTGTCCATGGTCCAGTGGGGCCACCTTGAGCTGCCCCACAGAGCAGAGCCCACTGCCTGCCCAACCAGGCTGGCAGCAATTATGGGATCCCCAGGCACCCACTGCACCCTGTGAGCCCCACAGCCCGGCGGGGGCCGTTCTCTGGGCTCGCTGCTGGTGGCACCAGGGGTGGAGAGGAGCAGAGGGGGGTGATGGACATGGCAAGGGGGCATTTCTGGCTCTCCAGACTGCATCTTCTGGAAATCCAGAGCCCCTTGGTGTAAACCAAACTCGTCCTGCTGCTGAGTCCTTGAATTCAAAGTAACCCTGTTCTCTCCCTGATTTACTACGAGTTGCTGGCTCCTCTCCTCTCCCTCCTCCTGTCTCCTTTAACCCATTTCATTATCTATGCTAGCTTAGGCTTGCCTACGTGGGAACATCATGGTGAGGTTATTGCAAAATAGATGGGCTGTGAATGCAAAGCGCAGCAGCAGCCCTCCCAGCAGTGCTGATTCCCTCCCCTCCATACCTGTCCTTGGCAGGGCCGGGCTCCCCAGCTCCTGGGGTCTGAGCTGCGGCTTCCCCTAGCTGCAGACGAGACAAGCACGCTTGGAAGCATGTGTCTCCTTTCCAGCAACGTTTTGCAATTAAACATCCCCTCCCTGTGCAAGCCAGCACGCAAGCAGGTAACTCCAGGCCAGAGCCAGAGCCCCAAACTGCTCATTTTTAGCTATTCATGGTATCTTTTCTCTTCCATATGAAAAACCAAAGAGTGCAGGGAAGATCTGCTGGCTGAGGAAGGGACCCAGCTCCCTGCAGGCAAGGAGGCTCTGTGGGCATGCAGGATTGCCCCCAGCGCTTCTCCTCGTGGCTCTGGGCCCTATCACTCCTACCCCCTCGCGGGCTGCTCCCTTATCAGCTGCCTCTGGGTGTCCCCGCCCGATACAGCAGCGCTCTGAGTGGTGTTGGGGCACACAGCAAAGTGCAAAGAGGACAGGGTGGGTGCCCCCAGGAAGCCCATCCCTCTGATTTCTGAGCAAAGCAAGAACCAAACCAGTAGAGTCCATAAAGGGAATAAGAAAAGACAACTACTTTTATATGTGCACTTAAGTATTTAGGTCAGTATTTTTAGAATAAATAGCCGTGGGTTGGTTCCTATCTTTTCACTTTCATTTTTCACACTTCAGCTTCATTTTCCCGGTGCTGGTTAACTGAAGAAGCGATTGGGTTTCTGCAGCCCTCGCACCTCCCCGCACGCCGACCTCACCGCCTATGGTTCCCCTTCGTCCCCTCCATCCTGTTCTTCTCCCTGCAGCCATCTCAGCATTGCCTGAACCTCCCCACATTCGGGGCTGAGGTACCACTGGAGGGTGAGCACAGTACTGGAGCCAGGCTGTCCCACAGCGGCTCCATCCCGCTATTAAAAGCAAACCATCCTTCAGAAGGGTCCTCCAGAGCAAAGCCATCTCCCGACAGAAACACTGGCAGCCTCGCTGGGCTGTGACAGCCCCAGCTTTGCTGAAGGTCTCCAAAATTAGACGAGGCTCAGAAACTTGCAGTGGGGGTAACCACAGCAGCGTGGAGGGGGCTCAGTGTGCTCAGCCCTGAACCCAGGCACTGCCACAAACCCGGCGCTGTGCGGGGCTCTCAGGGCAGCGTATCCCGAAACAAAGCTCCCTTCCTCCCCTCCTCAGTGGCCGCTTCACCTCCAAGAGTTATTCACAGATAAACTCCATCAATTCGGGGCACGGCCATTTCATCACTCCTGGCAGCTCCGCGCGCTGCCTGCTCCAAGGTGAGAGAGCACAGGAGATGGAGGGGATGGGGAGGAGCCCCCGGCAGAGCACCAGCCCGGCCCTCGCTGCCCGTCGGGGCTCTGTCGGCTGCACCAGGGCCGATGCAAAAGGCAGAGCAGAAAATCACCTCCTCCACATCGCTTCCACAGATGATTTATTTCACCACGCGGCTCCAGCCTGTTTTGCTGCATCATTCTGGGTGTTTTATTGCCTCTGGCCAGGGCTGTGCCATCCCCCAAGCAGTGCCAGCCCTCAGCCCAGTTGGTGCTGGCACCAGGGTGCTGCCAGGCTCACTGGGACCCCCAGGCCGCATCCTCCACCCACTCCTAAACCCACCTGCGGGGACCAGGAGGGACAGCAGAAGCCAACGTGGAGCTTGGGGTAGGGAGCAATCCCCAAACCTCTGGAGCTGGAGGTGCCTCCCTTCCCCAGAACCTTTCCTCAGCATCGCAGCACAGCCACAGGGCAGGGCGGCCTCGCTCCCGGTGCTCGCAGGGAACGCTGATGGCAACCGGGGCCCACGGGCTCCGTTCCTCCCTGCTGTGCTGATCTCCAGGCTGGTGGGGAGAGCACAGGGCCCAGGCCCTGCACAGAGACCCCCAGCTCTGCGTTTTGGAAGGGCAGCACTCACCCCACATGGGGTTCTCAGGCCCTGGAGCCCCACAGTGGCACTTTTAGGGATGCTGCCAGGGCCATCCCCGCGTGAACGCCTGCAGAGCCCCGAGGACGAGGGCAGCACGCGGGCACCATGAATCACACAGCATCACGGACCCAAGAGCGTTATCTATAGGAGGGTCTGGGGGTGCCCCAGTCCGCAGAGCCGGGCCGACGCGGGGCATGGGGCTGAGCACGCCGGGGGGGCGCGCAGGTGCCCGCGGAGCCGGCAGCGATGTGCTGTGCTGTGCTGTGCTCTGCNCCGCGCCTGGGCGGGGGGAGGCCGCGCGCCGCTCGGAACAACGGCGCCCCCTGGCGGCGCGAGTTGGAGCAGCGCCGCGCGGGCCTCACCCCGAGGCCTCCGAGGGGGAGAGCGCCCCGGGGCGGGCGGTGGGCGCGGGGCGGCCGGGAGGGGTGGGCACGTGTCCCCGGGTTGCGGGGTGCCACCACCCCCACCCCTTCACCCCATCCCAACACCATCGCCTCATCCCTCCTGCAGCCCCATGGCTCTCTCATGCCACTGGGTCCCTGCATGGCAGCTCTGTCACTCAGGAGTAATTAACAGTATAATTAACACCTGCAGGCCCAGCCCAGCACCGGGCCCATCTCCGGCCCTGCTGGCCCTCGTTATTTACTCTTAACGATTTTACAGTATTTTAACACCAATCCCTGAGAAATTCCCCTTGTCCCGAGGAGAATAGCTGCTTGTAACCGCCCGCTAATTACAAGGAGGAATGTCAATTAACTCATTTAGCTAATTACCCACTCGGTGAGCACCGCGTGCTGCGAGGGACGGGCAGTGGGGAGCCCGCGCGTGGCGGTGGGCGCGCCCGGCCGGTGCCACAGCTGCACGCGGTAATTACAGCACGGCACTAATTGCACCAGGGGAGCACCCAGGCCGGGTTCTGTCAGGCACTGGGGTGCAGGCTGAGCACCCAGTGTGGCCCTGGTGCCTCCTGTGCTGTGTGGCCGCTGTGGGCTCCCTTGTTGGAGCCCCGCACACGCCAGGCCCTGCTTCCTGCTGAGGGAGCTCGGTGTGGGGCTCTGCTCAGAGCCTCGCGCCCTGAGGACCGAACGTTTGCTCCTAAATCATGTAAATAAAGCACACAGGGAACACTCCCTAAAACCCAACCGGCGGTGACGCGGCGGTTTGCGTTTTCTTTCCTCGTTTCTCGTGACTTGGTTTTACCGTCCCCGCCAGCGCTGCTTCAGCGCAGTCAGGAGCGCGACCTTAAGCAGCCGCTGTGCGAGGAAGGGCTGCGTGCTGGCTGCCTCCCAGGGGCTGCCGGGCTGCCCTCGCCGAGCCCCACGCTGCACGCAGGTGTCCGCAGCCTCCTCCTCTTCCTCCTTCTCCCTCCCTCTCCTCCTCCTCCTTTTATTTTTCCTCCTCCTCCTCCTTCTGCTCTTCCTCCTCCTCTTCCTCCAGCTGCCGCCCTGCCGCACTACAAATGCTCAGCTTCTTCTGGCTGAGGTGAGGGCAGAGGGGACGCCCGGGGGGTGACACGGGGATGGTGGCACGGCAGTGGGACCTCCATGTACGCTGCGAGGAGTTGGCACAGCGGCTGCTGGAGCGGTGCCTGCTGGGATTGGTGCTGGACAGTGCTGCTGGGAGAGGTTTGGGGTGAAATCCCTCCTTGCTGAGCGGGAAGAAGTGTGGGGGTTTGGGGTGAACTGGGCTTCTTGCACTTAAAAAGGGGGTGGATTTTTGGGAAGAATGGGTACAGGGAGCATTTGGGCAGCATGGGTGGATGGGACCGGGCAGCAGCTCGACACTGGGGTGATACGGACCATGGTGGGCTCGACTGTGATGGTCCTAATGGTGGTGGTCCTGGCCATGGTGGTCGCAGCCATGATGGTCCTGGTCAATGGTGATCTCAACCACAGTGGTCCCAGTCATGGTGGTCCCAGCCATGGTGGTCCTGGCCATGATAGTCCCAACCATGGCAGTCTCAGCCATGGCAGTCCCAGCCATGGTGGCCTTGACCATGGTGGTCTCCTCCCCCGGGAAGACATGGGGAAGCAGGGGGGTGGCAGCCACGTGCATGGCTGGCACCTGCGCTGGGCAGTGCTGCTGGGTGTCCCCATGCTCGTGCAGTTTGTCCCCTGCAGGGCTGGCACCTGTAAGGGCTCACATGCAGCTTTGCTCCCTGGCTGGGCTGGCGGCAGTGGTGCTGGGGACCTTTGTCCCCACTAAGCTCTTGGGAGACTTTGTCCCCATGCTGGCCCCATTGCCACACCCTGGGAGTGGGCAGGGATGGGGCTGGGGGCCACGGGAGGATGAGGAGATACAACCCACAGCAGAGGGACACATCCCAGGTTACACTTTCCTGGCCCGACTCCTCGCTCTGTTCCACGAAACCCCAGGGGACGGCATGACGTGCGTTCCCAAAAAAGCGGTCGCAGGTGTCCTGCTGTTCCCTGGGGCCCCGCTGTGCCTCCCGTCCTCTCCCAGCCCCGACCCTGGTGCAGCCTCTCCCGCTGCTGGGTGCTCACCTCTCCCGCTGCCCTGTCGAGACGGTGGGATTTCCCAAAGTAGGTCAGGTTAATTTTTTAACGTGCTCAGATTTGCTCGTTACCATGGATATTGCTCAATTATACACCGATAATCCCCCCCGGAGAACTTCACTGTCGCCGCTTTCCTTCCCCCCACTTTTTTCTTTGAGGATTCCCAGGAATGGGTCAGGGTGCGCCAGGGGGATGGAGCGAGGATGGGAGAGCGAAGGCGGATGGGGAAATCTGGGTTAGGCTTTGGGGAATGCTCTTCTGTGCCAGTGGGACAGTGGGCACCGGTGGCTTGACACATCCATCACCTGCACCCTGCTCTGCCTGTGCCTCGGGGGCCCAGCACCAGGGTCCCCTGGTATCAACCACTGCTTGGGGGTGGCCCAGCCAAACTTCGTGTTCCTGGGGGCTCGAGAGCTTGGGGATCTCCACACCAGGGGAAAATGGGTGAACATCCCTCTTTTCCTCTGTTGATCAGTTGCTCACAGTTCAACTCGGATTGGCTTGGCGAGCGTAGCAGGAGGCAAGAGAAATACTCTGCCTGAAGGCTTTTTTCTAAGGCCAACTTTCTATTTTTTGGGTAGAAGTGGGTCACTCAAGGGGTGACAGAGGAAGAGCATCATTGCCTGGGTGATGCATCCCGTTGCCATGGTGACCCAGGGGCTGCATCCGTCAACAGCTTTAAAAATTTGACAGCTGAGTAAGACTGAAGATTTTAATGAGGACAGACACTTGCTCGCTTAGTTTCCATAACCAAATCCTCTATAAATACCCTCGCTCTGAATGGCTGCGGATCTCTGGAGCGCTGTGACCAGCATGGCCGGGCTCTCCCCATCCCCATGTGTTCTGGGGTGGTGAGCGTGTACCCACATCCAAACTAGCGGGTGGATGCAAAGCAGGTGGCTCTGCAATTTTTTTCCCCTTCCTGCTAACGCTGGAACAAGCACGGTGACACGAGCGCGATCGGAGAGCGCAGGGTTTGGGTTTCCAAGGCATGTGCTGAGCCATGTGTCCTCGGAATGGGGCACGACGGGGCCGTCCCCTGCAACAAACCGAACCCGGGGAGCAAAGGCTGCTGGCGAAGAGCAGATTAGCTCTTGCACTGGGCTCTTGCTTGGGTGAAATGAGCCGTGAGCAAGCTCAGTTGCAATCTGGAGAAGATGTGGGGCTTGGGCAAAGCAAAGCAAAGCGCTGCTGGAAGGTTTGGAGAGGGTCAGCGGTGCTGTACTCTAAATATAAAGAGTTCTCCACTTGGTTTTGCTGCAGCCCTGTGCTTCCTTGCGATGCCACCGCCGCGTTGGGTGACCCTGGTGCCCTTGGTGTGCAGCTGGGCTCCGTGCCGGGACGGCGGTGTGGCAGGGACAGGAGCATCCCATTCGCTGGCAGCCGGGGGCACGCTCCTCAGCTGCCTTGTGACTGCGCTGGTGTCACTGCCACGTCCGGGCGTCCGGACACGGTCACATGGAGTAGCACGGAAAATCTGAACATAGCGTCACCTCTGCTGGGCTCTGCGTGGCGTCCCCGAAATAGCTGGGAGCCTTTCATCAAATGCGGGGCGAGCGCCAGGGCTGACCCCTGAGGAATGGCAGGCGTGGGGCCGGGCTCTGCTCTGTGTGTTCTGAGCCAGCAGCCCCCCTGGGGAGGGACACGGGGTGCTGGGGACAGGTGGGGACACTGAGTGCCATGTTTTGTGCTCCAGGCCGGGCCCCTTCCCTCCTGGGTGGGCTGTGGGGGTGGCTGTGGCCAGGGCCACCCCATGAGCCCCGTAGCCCTGTGCCGAGCCCTGTGCCCAGCCCTGCCATCACCTTTTGTCTGTTTACACGCTGCTGGCGGCTTCCTCCCCATGCTGCGCTGCTCCCACGCGTGGTTTGAGCTGGCTTTTTCCAAACCGAACAGCCAGCACAGAGAGACAACCCAGCCTGCAGCCACCCGCGTGTCCTCAGCTGGGGAAGCAGCGCTGCACCCGCGGGGCTCAGCCTCCTGGCTTTGGCCATGTGGGGCTGCAGGCGATGCGCTGCAGCTGTGGGCACCCCCCCGGAGCCCCCAGCATCCCCACGTTTTGCCATTCCTCTTTTAATCCGAGCTGCTCTTCTCCTTTCCAGGTGTCTTTTAAAAATGGTCAAGGGGAACATTGTAGTCCCTGAAGACATCCTGAGCTTCTGTTGCCATGGCCTCCAGGTACCCGCGTGCTGTGCCCATAACCCCGGGGCTGCCGGCACGCGGTGCCCGGCACCCGCAGGCTGTGCCCGTCCCTACCAGCACCCCCATGGCATAACACAGCATGCTGGCTTTTCCCCAAAAAACTTAAAAATGACGAGCATGGAGAAAAGGAAAACAGGGTGCTGTGGCCGGGCTGGCTGCTAACTTTGCTGCAGAAGGCTTTGGAGCTGCGTGTGTTGCTGGCTCCTGCCCAGCGCTGCCTTCCAGAAATAGCCGTGTCCTGGCACCAGGGCCCCTCGCAGTGCTGCAAAGCGCCCTGCAAGCTCGCAGCAGGCTCGGGTGCTGCTGGGGTCCTGCTCGGGGGCCGGGGTGCCCCGTGGGTAGGGTTTGTTGGCTGCTGCGAAGTGGAGGTTTGTGTTTCGGGGATGTCTCGTAGCAGTAGCTATGGAAACGGAGTTCTCCTGTTGGAGCGATGGAAAGCGCTATTCTGGGCAGCAAAGCGGAGCTCAGAGAGCCCAGGGCAGGAGGGAAGGCTGCGTCCTGAGAATAAAGCTGTGCCCGGAGTGGGCTGGGGAGAGGCGGAGGGGAAAGAGGCGGCTGCAGTTGGGATCTTGCAACAAGTGCTATAAATGGGGGACATTGTTAGGGCAGAAAGCGGAAGGAAGCGCCGTAATGAAGCCCAGTCTGCTCGCATGTCTCCTCGGTTACTCACGGGGCTCGCTGAGTTCAGCCCTTGTGTAACACAGCCCACCCCAGGGCTGCTCTGCTTTCCTGGCAGCGCGGCCACAATCCCGGTTGCTCTTCAACGCTGCTGTGCACCGAGCCCTGCGCCGGGCGGGCCGGGAGTGGCTCTGCCCCACCACAACCTGCTGTCCGCATTCCTAACACGTCCTTCTTCCCTCCTCAGCGTTGGGCTGCCCAAGCATCCCGCTCCCCAGCCTCATCCATCCCACGGGTGTGCCCGCTGACGAGGCCGGGCTAACGAACCGCAGCCCCACGGCACCATCCCTCCCCTCTCCCGCAGGGCTCGACCTCGCCGCCGCGCACCGCAGAGGAGCAGGAGGAGGCTCTGGGGACCATGGGCGGCCGCAGCCCCACAGAGGTGCAGATGAGCCAGCTGGTGCTGCCCTGCCACAGCAACCACCGCGGGGAGCTCAGTGCTGGGCAGCTGCTCAAGTGGATCGACACGGCCGCCTGCCTCTCGGGTGAGCCCGGCGTGGTGTGGTTTGGAGAGCTCGTCCTGCCCTGGCACCTGGGTGGGGAGGGGGTGCAGTGTTGGAGGATGCTCACAGTGCTCAAATAGGGGAGAGGAAGGTGGCAAGTGATGCGTCCTCTTGTAGGGATGGGGAGATGGTCCCTGGGCTGCGTGCAGGCAGCAGCGTGCCCGTCCCTGCAGCGCTGACGGCAGCCGGGCACCGTGCCATCCTGCTGAGTAACCGAGCAGGCAGCAGCAGGACGGGGGGAGGAGGCTGTGCGGCCACACGGCCCCTCGGTGCTGCTCACAGGCTGCTTCCCCCATTGCTCTCTGCAGCCTGGGTGCAGCCCGACCCGCGCCCGCAGGACCAGGGAATGGGGGCGGCTCTGCAGTTTGGAGGCATTTCCATAGTCCTGAGGGGAAGCCGAGCCAAGGGGCTGGCTCTGAAGTGTTTGCAGTGTAGGGGGAGATGGTATCGGCTGTGTGTGTCACTGGGAAAAGCAGCGTGGAGGCAGGGCGGGCACCCACCGTGGTGTGGTGGGAGCTGCAGCACACCTGGGGCAAACCCTGGGCAAAACATTTGCAAAATAGAGGTGGGGAAACCCAAAACGCTGCTCCGATGGGCACAGATGGGAAAGGGGCAGGGACAGGAGCGGGGCTTTGGGGCACAGAGGAGCAAGGGGCTGGCAGCTCAGCGCTGCCGTGGTTTGCTGACGCTATTTGTTGTTCCTTTCCAGCCGAGAGACACGCTGGCTGCCCCTGCGTCACGGCCTCCATGGATGACATCTATTTTGAGCACACTATTAGGTAAACGCGCCGCTTTCCGCCCCCTCCCTTGGCCGGGTGCGGGGCTAAGGCAGAGCCTGGGCTGCCAGCCCAGCCCACCCTGCTGCCCTGGAGCAGCGGGGGCACAGAGCACTGCCCTGAGCCGGGGGCATTGACCCCACCAGCACACACGCACCCTCGGGGTGCCCTCTCCAGCCAGAATGAACTCATGGAGCTTTTGGGTATTTTGGCCACCAGCCGAGGCTGCTCGCAGCCAGCAGTTGTGCTGGGGAAGGTGGCTGTTTACCAGCTCTCCTGGTTTCTGGTTTTGAGCCCACAGACCTGCAGTGGCAGCAGGACAGTTCATTTTTCCACTTCATTTTCCAGCATTGGCCTCTTAGATGACTAGGAGTATTCCTGACTTAATAATGCATTTGGCAATGCCTCTGTTTTCTATCCCCATTGCCAGTAAGACACATGTGGTCAGTCCCAACCTGGGGTGCAGTAGGCTGCAGAGCTGGAGATGTTTGTGCATTTCCTCTGAAGCCTACCGAGGGCTCAGAGAGCTGCTCCCACACCGCAGGAGCAGCAGTTTGCTGCTGGCAGACGTTCCATGCATGACGCAGGACAAAACACACATGGTCGGGCTCTGCCTCCTGCCACCTCCCAGCACCCCAGCGTGTCTGTCACCAGCTGGCACCCAGGATGTGGCCACGATGCCATGGGCAGTGGCACCTCGACAGGGAGGTGCTCAGCACCGGAGTGCGTGCTGCACACCTGTGGGACCTCACCCTCCGCTCACCCCTTGCCCCTTCTCTGTTTTCCAGCGTTGGGCAAGTCGTTAACATCAAAGCCAAAGTGAACCGAGCCTTCAACTCCAGCATGGAGGTCCGTGTGCTGCAGCCCTGCTTCACCTCCCACGCCTGTCCCCAGCACCCTGCTGTCCCTGCCAGCTCCACCCATGTCACCTGCACAGCACCCGCACGCTGCTCTGCTCTGCAGCCCTGGGCTGTCCTGTCCCCCCCCTCCTGCACACCTGGGGCAATGCTGCAGGGAGCAGAGCTGTGCTGCCTTTCCCCGTGCACCTGCTGCTGCTTGGGCACCAAACCGCTCCTTCTCTTCCCTGCTTGGCTTTGAGGCTCCAAACCACGCTGGGAATCACTGTGCTTCACACTCTGCTCTCAATACAACCCCCTTCCTTCCCCGGGAGGAAATATTTGGGGTGAGGAACCCCTGCAGCTGCTTGTGCAAAGCCCCCACCCCATGCTGGCATTGCTGGCTGTGCAGCAGCCCCCGGGCACCCATCCTATGGCTCAGAACCCCGGTGCTGTGCCCTCTGCCAGGTGGGCATCCAGGTGAGCTACGAGGACCTGCGCAGCGGGAAGCACTGCAGCATCTGCAAGGCTTATGCCACCTTCGTGGCGCAGGGCCCCCCTGGCACCAAGGTAAGTGCTGTGCCCAGCCTGCAGGAAATCACCTCTGTGGTAGGGACTGGGGGGCCAGCTGGGGCTGTGCCCAAATTTTCACGTGTGTGATGCTATGTGGCCACCTGCATCCCCACCCATACGATGGGGGCGGTGCTCCTGTATCCTGTGTATTTTTGGGTGCGCATTGTGGTGCTGGGTCTCTGGGCATGGAGGGCACCTTCCCACTGGCCCTGAGCATTTTGGGGCTGTGCTGCTGCCATGCTTGGGCCCGGCTTTGGAGGCAGCCCGAAAGGGCCGTATGACCGTCCTTCAGACACCTCTAGCAGGCGAGAAGAGGGCCTGCATCCTGAGCAGGGCCCCCACCCCATCCATCGCCGCTCGCAGGTGAAGCTGGAGCCGCTGACCCCGCAGACGGAGGAGGAGAAGATCGAGCACAGCATCGCTGCCGAGCGCCGCCGGATGCGCCTGGTGCACAAGGACACCCTCAAGGACCTCCTCACCCGCAGCCCGCGCGACACCGGTACCGCGTGTCCCCGGGGAGCTGCTGTGGGCTGGGTGTCACGGGGGCGGCCCTGGTGCTGAGCCCCCTGCCCCCGGCAGAGCTGGAGACGCGGGACGGCAGCGTGGTGGTGCCGGCCGAGAAGACGCGGGTGGAGAGCGTGGAGCTGGTGCTGCCGCCACACGCCAACCACCAGGGCAACACCTTCGGCGGGCAGATCATGGCCTGGATGGAGAACGTGGCCACCATCGCAGCCAGGTGCACACACGGGATGGGGCATCGGGGCGGGAGGGCTGGAGGGGCCCTCTGGAGATGGGTCCCCAGCTCTGGTTGTGACGAGGACGGTGCGTGGGGTAACGCCCGCCCCACAGCCGCCTGTGCCATGCCCACCCCACGCTGCGCGCCATCGAGATGTTCCACTTCCGCGGGCCGTCGCAGGTCGGGGACCGCCTGGTGCTCAAGGCCATCGTCAACAACGCCTTCAAGAACAGGTGGGTGCTGGTGGCGGGTCCCCCTGCCTCTCCCTCGTGGCTCCCCTGCCTCACCCCTTCCTTCCGTCCCAGCATGGAGGTGGGGGTCTGCGCCGAGGCCTACGGCCAGGAGATGTCCGTCAGCCGGAGACACATCAACAGCGCCTTCATGACCTTCGTGGTGCTGGACGAGGAGGGCCGGCCCCAAACACTGCCCATGGTCGTTCCCCAGCCGGGGGTGAGGACTGAGCCCCTATGTCCCCCCACGTCTCCTGTGTCCCCACCATGATGGCACACAGCTGCCACGCGAGGCTTCCTAGAATATTGCCTGGAAGTTTGAGCTCATCTTTCCCGTATTTTAAAGGAAAGAATGAAAACTATGAGGCTGTTTTCACCTCTCAAAGCATCATAGTTCCCAATTTGCTTGGATCCAAGTGTTGTAGAAAATATGTCACACACACATGACAGCAAAGCACCTCAGGGTGAACCACTGTGTGAGCGAGTGATGTGGTCACCTTTGGCTTGGCTGATCCATGCCCATGTACCCAAATTTTGGTGCCTTTGGTGCCTTTGCTCCCATCCCTGCAGCCACAAGCAGGGCTCTCCCAACGTGCAGGAGCCATCACAGCGATGCTGCCAGGGATGCACCAACACCAGCTGATGGGCTCTGTGCCCTCCCCAACACGCTGAAATACTCGTTGTTGATCTCCAGTGAGCACCGGGCTCCACCTTTCGACCCTTCCCTGCTGAATGCTTTACCCACTCACCAAAACACGTATTTTTTCCCTCCTTTCCCATTAACCTGATGTGCTTTTTCCATTTATCAGGATGGAGAGAGGCGGTACAGAGAAGCCAGTGCTAGGAAGAAGATTCGGCTGGACCGGTGAGCGGGAAGGGCGGTGGGATGCGGGGATGGAGGGGGGCAGGGAAATGCCTTCCTCGGCCCTGGGGAGCAGGGACAGCCCCAGCTCGTGCCCCACTGTAAGGAAAACTCTTACCTGCAGGAAATACGTTGTCTCCTGCAAGCAGACCGAGGTGCCGCTCTCTGTGCCCTGGGACCAAGGCAACAAGGTGGGTGCCCGCGGGGAGCACTGCCTGCTGCCCGACCACCGGGGACACCCCCACCCTGACGTGCTGCCCCCCCAGGTGTACCTGAGCTACAACAACGTCTCCGCGCTGAAGACGCTCGTAGCCAAAGCCAACTGGGTGCTCGCCAGGGAAAAGGAGAAGGTATGGCATGTGGCCCTGGTGCCTTGAACTGCCCCCAAAGCGTGGGCACACGGGGTGCGAGCCCCAGCCGCTGCCCTGTGCTGCCCAAGGTGCGGATCTACACACTGGAGGAGGACAAGTTCCTCTCCTTCCGCATCGAGATGTCGGTGCGCATCTCTGCCGGCCAAGCCTTCTCCCTGCTCTCTGACCTGCGGCGCCGGCACGAGTGGGACAGCCACTACACGTGAGTGCTGCTGGGGATGGCATGGGAGCAGGCACCCATCCCTTTCCCAAAAGCGCATCCTTTGGGCTTCCCTGGGGCCAGGCATTTCACCCCAGAGCTGTTCTCGCTCCCTGAACCACGTCCCCATCCCTGGGGCTGGTGGCTGTCAGTGCGTGTGGCTGTGCTCGCCACCCATCACCCATTGGTGCAGCGTGACCGGTGCCTCCCACCCTGCAGGAGCGCTGAGCTGGTGCAGCAGGTGGACGAGGACGATGCCATCTACCACGTGCTGAGCCAGACACTCAGCTGTGAGAACAAGCCGCAGGACTTTGTAATCCTGGCATCCCGGCGGAAGCCCTGCAGCAGAGGGTAAGCGGTGGCCGATGTCCCCATCCCCACCATTCAGGCTGCACCCTGCTCACCTGCTGTCCCCTCCCCAGGGACCCCTACGTGGTGGCTTTTCGCTCGGTGACGCTGCCCACACACCCACCCAGCGCCGGGTACACGCGGGGCGAGACGCTCTGCTCTGGATTCTGCGTTTGGCCGGAGTCGGAGGAGACGAGCAAGGTGAGAGGCTGCAGCCACAGCGTGCACCACCCGGGAGGTTCCAGCCTCTGCACCTGGCTGTGACCCCCTCTCCTACCCATCACAGGTGGCTTACTACAACCAGGCGACGCCAGGGTACCTCAACTATGTCACCACCAACGTGGTGGGGCTCTCCTCCAGCTTCTGTGCCACCTTTGAAGCCTGCGAGAAATTCCTGCTGAAGAACAAGGACGACCTGATCGCGCGGCTGCAGCACCTCTAGGACAGCTGGGGGGCTGCACTGCTGCCCATGGGTGGACAGACAGACAGACAGGCAGGCAGGCTGGCGAGGAGGAGGGGGCACCTCGGTGGTGGGACAGGGAGCAGGGGACAGGGTGGTGGCACTCGGACCCTGCCTCGCTTTGGCCTGAGCAAGGTCGGTGGGACGGGGACAGAGGGGTGTCCCAGGAACACATCGCCCTCGTGCTGATACTTCACAACCGATTTTTTCCCCCTGATTTTATAAGCTACAGCACAGGACTTGATTTTCTAATTCGACTAATGCTACTTGAATCTTTGTATGATCCCAATTCTTCCTAACACTTTTTTTTTCGCTTGTTTTTACTGTATCTTTATGGGAGAAATCAGTTCTCATAGCAGCGGGGACGCGAGCAGTGCTGCAGGAGGTGCCGTTCCCTGGCCCTGGGACCGTGCAGGCACAGTGGGGTTGTCAGGTTTTATCGGTTCTACATGAGCTGGAAGCAGAAGGTGGACTGGCAGCACATCCCCACATTGGAGCTGTGCCTCTCTCATGTCCAATAACTTGGGTTTTCAACCCAAAATGCTGACGAGATGCCCGCACCGGGCTGACATCCCCATCCTGTGGGGCTGCCCTGCAGTCCTGCTGCTGAGCGGGGCCGCGGTGCTGCATGGAAGGAGCAGCAATAAAAGTGCACGGAAAGGAAAAGCATTGACCTGCCTGTGTGTCTGCTTTGGGGGCCGCGGTGCTGCTGCCCAGCCAGTGAGATCTGTGCCATATCTCAGGCTGTGGCCATCCCTGCAAGCCTCCACCTCCCCTGCCCTCTTATCACCCCCAGATAAAGCTGTTTCAAGCTGAACGTGGTACAAAGCACTCCATTTTTACAGCGACCGCTTATCTCCAAAACTTGGGTAACCCTGCCTCTTTATCACCGGGCCGTGAGCCATCCTTTCTCCTTATCGTCGGCAATGGCTGCTGCCTGATTAAGCGCAGGGAGCGATGCATTCAGCCCAACATTAAACTCTGACTGACCTCTCCTTCTCCCAGAGCACTGCACTTTTTAACGCTGCCCTTGCTCGGTGCCAGCCTGGGGTTTTTGGGGTGCAGGGGAGGAGACAGACTGGGATTCCCCAGAGGAAAGGGCCCCACATGGGTGGCTCTGCAGGAATGGGTGATTTTTGGCCACTATGCTGCTGTGCTGATGTCCCTGGCTGGGGAAGCTGGCTCTTGCTTGTTAACTCCTCCTGCCCCGTGGCTGGGTTCCTGGCCAGGAGGATCCATCCCCACCAGCATGGAAATTCCAAGCAGCTCCTGGCTCACCTGCTGAGGCAGAAATCCTGCTCACTCACAGCACCTGGGCACCAGGGGTGTTTCCCTGGCAAAGATTTCTCTTCAACACCCACAATGTGGGCAGGCATATCTGGTATTTCTCCAGGCTTTTTCTCTTCCCCCTCCTGTTGACTCTGCTTGCCCCGCTGCCAGGGGTCAGGGCGGGCTTTGGCCGGACTTTGCCATAAGTCCACCCCAAAGCAGGTGCTGACGCAGTGCCCCGCACATCAGATATAAGGGGTTTGGAAATCGGGTTTGCAGCACGGTTGGGAGTGTGGTAGCTGAGCTGGGAAGGAGCTGTGCCTCTGCCATCTCCAAAGCTCTCCCCGAATCAGAGAGCTCACACAGCTAAACTGAGCTCCCGGGATCTGGAGCAGCAACACAGCTCAGCACCGAAATGGCTGACATGGAGGGACCCGTTCCCAGCCAGGACGCGATGCTGACCAACACGGAGCCTTCCAATGCGGTAAAACTGCTGCACCTGGTTTTTCTGTCCACCTCCTGGGGAATGCAGATCTGGGTGACCTTCGTGGCCGGTAGGTTGTGGTCCCCGCACTCCTCTTGGCCCGGGAGGAGGCCCCAGGCAGGAGCTCTGCCCCAGCCCCAGCTGCTCTCCCCGCAGGGTTTGTGATGGGCAGCCGCCTTCCCCGCCACACCTTCGGCTTCATCCAGAGGGAGCTCTTCCCCTACTACTTCCACATCAGCTCCGCCTGCGCCTTCCTCAACCTGACTGTGTTTGCCATGTACCACCCCAGCGAGCTGCTCAGCGACGAAGAAGCTGCCCAGGTAGCCTCCTGCTTTAACACGTGAGCTGGCTGCAGCCCAAACCCCTTCCTCCACCGCGTCTCGCTTCGCTCTGCTGGGGCCGGTGTGCAAAGAGTGACGAGGTCCACACACGGCTTTGGTTAGAAGCAAGCAGTCAGCATCCAGATCTCAGCGAGCCTTGCCTGTAAGAGAGGCTGGGGAGAAACATCCCAACCACACGCGCTAGTTGCTCACAGCAGGCCCTCTTCCCCTTGCAGATCACCATCTTCTTTGTCTGCGTCGCCGTTTCCGTGCTGAACGCGCAGTGGTTCGGGCAGGCCACCTCCGACATCGTGGCAGACATGCAGCACATCGAGCGCAGCCACGGCCTGGGCCAGGAGGTCGGGCTGTTCTCCAGCACCTCCTGCAGGCAGCTGCGTGCCTCCGACCCCGGCTACAAGCAGCTGTCCCGGCAGTTCGCCCTCTACCACGCCGCGTCCTCCCTCTGCAACCTGTGCTGCATCGCCTGCAATGGGCTGAGCCTGTCCTACCTGGCTGCCCACCTCTCTGCCTTGTGAAACCTGACGTCCTGGAGGATCTGGCTTCTCCACAGATATTTTTACTGTATTTGTGCATGTCAAAATGGCAACGTGGAACCCTGTTTGCTTTCTTAGAGCACAGAAGATGCTGTATGTTGGCACTACCACTTAATGTGGCGGATAAGGCTGTTGTGTTGGGGTTTAGAGTGACTGCTTAACATTCACTTTTAGCGTTTCATATGGTGAGAAGAAATGGATCGCCTCATTTATTAGGCAGGAGTCAGCCTGCCTAAAATAGACATCTCTACTTCCAGTTTATATAGGTAGCAAGAGTCAGTAAAACACACGGCTCCAGACAAAGAGCTCTGCTTTCCTCTGGCCAGCAGCAGAGCTGAGCAGTGAAAAACCAGCTGCTGCTTAATCCTCAGAGCTAGCACGGGCCTTGCAGGAACTTGACTGCATTCAGCTCGTGGCAGCAGGCAGGTACTCACCCCGGAGCACTGCTGTTAAACCCTGGCAACTACAGCCCACCCCGCAAGGAAATTGGTGATTTTTCACAGGTAAGTACATTCCCAGCTGCTGTTGCTTCAGCTGCAGCCAGTGTTTGGCACTGTTTCAGGTTTATTTCAAAACCCCATGCAGCCTGTCATAGAGGAGACCTTCTGCAAGCCAGCTGGATTTCTATTTAAACAAATAATCCCCTCTTGTAAGCCCTTCATTCTCCTCCTATGCTTCTTTGCTGGAAGTTTCCCTGTGTGCCAAGATTATTTCTCCCCTGAAGTGTGCAAGGTATTTTTGTGCAAGCAGAAGCTGGCAGTCTGTAGCTGAAATAAACAGCAAACCTCTTGCACACGATCCCTTGCTCCGTTCTGGCTCGTTACAGTCGATGCACCCTCTTGCCAGTGAAGTACTTCTTAGCGAAAGGAGAACGCTTCACAAACACCAGAACCGTCGGGGTCCCAGCCTTTACAAAATACCTGCAAAGGTTCAAAAGACTCCTTTGGTTTCCCTGTATCTGGCCAAGCGTCACGCAAGCAACTTCTGCCCAGCTCAATACAGTCTGACCTCCCAAAGGTGGTGACAAGCTTTTTTTGATGAGTAGCGGAGCCTTTCACAGCCAGGGCTTCACTCATCCAAGGAGGAGTGAGTTATGAATCAACGCCTCTCCCTCCTCATTAAAATAGAGAGCTGTTGTTCTGTCCCTGGAAGGAGCTTTCTTTTGCAACTGCCCTCACAGCCTGAAATCCGAGGGCTTATGCACGCTGCTGAGTTTTATGGAGTGCCAGTTCAGACACAGCAGCAGCACCAGAGCTCTGCTCCCCCTGTGACAGAGCAATCTGCTGGAGCCCTGCTGCAGGCTTTCCCCAGCTAGCTACAAGATGGTACCAGTTAACAGCACAAGCTTTACAATACTTTTTTTGGCTTCACAAACAGCGAATTCTTTTCTCTAAATAACAGCACAGTACTTGAAAGTCTATTTCAGAGAGCGAAACTGTGCTGCATGCTGTGCTGGGGACTGCTCACACAGCATCATTAACAGTCAGAGCATTGTTAACCTTCAATACGCTCTCTTTACACGCTGCTACTGCTCTTTTTTTCCTTTTTTTTCCTTTTTTTTTTTTAAAAAAAAAAGTAGCACTGTTTAGATGGGACACAAAACAGCCCCTTTTGTGCTGCTGCTTGTGCATAGCACAGCTCCCCACCTCCATCCAGTCCTGGAGAGGGTTGTGCACTTTTTTTGGAGGAAAAAAACAGAAGTCGCTAAAGTTGGGCACAAAAATCATGTGCTCCTAGTGTTTCAGACCTTCCCCAATTAGAGATGCCAAGAGTTAGGACTATTAAATCAGAGAAAAAAACTGCGCCTAAAGCCTAAGGGTTGTGCTCTCCTCAGAAATGAACAGGTATAGCCTCACCTTTGGTGCTGCAGCACTTGTAGCAATGTGTGTTCTGGGTTCAGCTCATACAATTCTTCTCTTTCTGCATCTTCAAAATAGAGCTGAAGAAATTTGGGAAGGTTATTATACACTTAAGCTATACGAAGGCAAATACTAAGTCCAGTAAGAGCACACCATACCTCTACCAGAGGTTTCACAAGCTTCTGTACCTTGAACTGACCATGTCAGATACTAACTTCAGCAACGTGTACTGCTCTGTTTAAACTCAAAGTCTTCCTGGCACAAACCAACTTGGCTTCTCATGGCAGTGGCAGCAGGAGCACAAAACACATTGGCTGTTCCTGTGCTTTACAGAGAAGCAGCCCCAGTCTAAGGGGAAATGCAGCAATGGTATGAGCTACACTGAGTAGGTTTAAGGATATTTAAACAAAATGGAGCAGATATCCAACAACTGTGCCGTACACACAGCTCTAACACAAGTTTCTGATCAGGTAAAGTACACAGACATTGCCCTTTTGTACCTGTGTACCTGTACCTGCGCTGCCCACTGCACCACAGGCTGCCCTGTTGCCTAGCATATGTGACACTGAGGTGGAAAACGAGACAAACACCTATGAACATCTGTACTATGCCACTGCTTGCATACACACACAGACAAAAAGCCAACCCAACAAAAAAATCCTACAACCCAACAAACGCAGAGAGAAGGAAAGCCAAATTTCTCACCTGAAGGTTGCTGGGAAGGTATTTTCTTTCTAAATCCCAAGGAGGTAACTCAGCAAACATCACCATTAAATGATCAATAAATCTAAAAGCCAAAATACACTTTTTAGCTTAGCATTCAGCTTAATTTGTACAGCTGGCAAGTGAATGATGCTAAAAATACATGAGCAAATTAGACAACAGACTTGAAAATAAGTTTAGACCACTATATGGGTAACAGCTTCTTCCCTTCCAACTCACTGTTTTCCCAGTGAGACCGAGACCCTGTTTTAACTTACACTAACGGTTCTAAACTTGAGCAGTGCAACAGTAAATTGTTTTCAATTTTCATTTCCACACTGAAAGATGTGTATAATTCTGTTTGTGAGACTCTCGTACTTGGAGGGCCTCAGAACAGTGCCTTAATGAACCTCTGAAATCCATGCGTGCTGTTAGGGCACACATACTGTTGACCACAGGTCAAAGCTTGCACTGTAAGCCCTTTTAATCACGCTGGTTAGATATATATGATGAGCTTCTTTCTCTGAGCTATAAATATATGTAATATCTAGATTTTTGCCCTCAAGTATTTTCAAGTAGCATTTGTAAATTAGAATAATTCAGCTTGGAAGGGATCTCAGGAGGTCATCCAGTGCAACCTCCTGCTCAAAAGCAGGGTCAGCTATGTGACTGGAAATTTGGAGCTACTTCATTGGTACAATAAGTGTTTCACCTACTAGCTGTTCTCATTTACTCAAACTTCTCCTTTATGTAAGAATGCTGCAGACAGAGCATTTACCTGGAGTTCTCATGAAAAGCCTCAATGAAGTCTGTCTGCTCATGCTCAGGGTACAGAAAGAGGACAGGCCAGCTGAGGCTGCCATCAGCGTCCAAGTGCACCTTTGCCCCCGTGGCACTGTCAGAGTGGAACCCGTTTAATGTTATCTCAGCCAGACTATCCGATATTTCCTCCTCTTCATTTGAAGGTTCAAGCACCAGCTTAATATTTCTTTCCTAGAGGGGAAGAAGGAAAACACCAGGTTTGTGTTTTGCATTAGCTGTTACCTAGAACATGGATACAGCCCTGGGAGCTCAGGATAAAACCATGATTCCCCTCGGCTGGCTGGCTCTAACACAGCTTTTTTGGCTCCAGCCCTCAAAAATCTGCACAGGAAAACAAATCATTAGCGATGAACAAGAGAGCACTTAAACTGTTCCCCTCCCTTTGAAAAAACCCAAGTCCCCTCGCAGACCCACCTTTATTGCTGCAAGCAAAGTTTCCTTTTGACGCTGCTCTTTCCTTGCCATCGCCTTTGCTTTTCTTGCATCTCGTTCCTCAATGCGCTGCACGCAAGAAAAAATTGTACCATGGTCACATATAGCAAGTCAATGCCCATCATTACTTTGCTGATGAGTGGAGAAATCAGCTCAGATCTCCAGAAAGGTTCCAACACTTTCCTCTGCACATCTCAGAAAAAACTTGTCACGTGGAACCATATTTGAGGAGAAATTACACTACACAGAAACCTCAATAGAATACCCTTCAACCAAAGTTTTTCTAGATACAAAGTAGGCAGAACACACCCATGCTGCAACAAGCACAATAGATATCAGGATATCAGACTGCTGTAACATTTACCTTCAATTTGTCAGCTTTAGCTCTCGTTTCCACAAGCTTTTTCTCTTGTGAATCTATCTGCAAGCCCTCCTCACACCACGCTATTGCTTCAGAGAAATTCTTCAGCTCCATGTGACAGAGAGCCCCTGGAAGGATTAGGACTTTAAGTACTGGAGTCAGCATACAATATTATACAGAGCAGTGGCTATAAACTCAGCACTGGGTCTAGTGCCTTCCAAAGGCACATACAGCAGCACACACTCTTGTTTTGCAGGGTCGTGTTCAACTGCAGGCTTCCAGCAGTTCTTGTAAACTGAGGAGAAAATCGAAAGTGTTACAGCAGCTACAGCACCAGCAGAATGATGTGAGCAGTGCCTGTTAAAAGCAAATTTTATCATTAGAATTAACATTTCAGTTTTTGTCTCATAAGGAAAAATAAAGCAGTCATTTCCACGGAATGACAAATGCTGAAAAACAAACACAAAAAAACCCACTCATTAAAACCAAGTGTTATGGAAAGCAGAAGAATCGTGCTATCTTCTGTAGAACCAGGTCCAATGAATGCCTCTTTTACAAACATGGAAGCTGAAGAGAAAAAAGAGTTTTGATTCAAAATGCAAAGCAAAAGCAAGAGCTCTCTCTTGGGGAGCAACAGTAACAGCAGAACAAGAGAAGACACCTCACACAAGGACAGCTTTACTCTTCTGAAAGGAATGCACTCCTGAAACAAAGTATATGATGCCCACTCCAATAAGTTTAAGGTTTACAAACACTCAGAAACCTGCAGTGAAACAAAGCACCAATAGTCCTCTCCAGGGCTTGGAACTGTAACAGCACAGTAAAGGCAACAGGCTCAAAACTCTTTTCAAAGGAGGTTCCTTGCACCCCGTGCAGTAACACATGCATTGCCCCTTACCTCTTATGATTGCTTTGAGGTGGGTGGGCTTCAGCTTCTTTGCCTGGATCGCATCATTGAGAGCAGAACGGTAGTTACCTGTAAAGGAAGCAAAACCCTTCAGCAGCTTTGATTTGTATGTAAAATGCAAGCAGGTCCGGAGGCAACAAAATAGCCTATGTGGAAACTCTGTAATTCACTGCTTCTATGATCAAGGGAAGGCAAGTGGGGGAAGAAAGCAAAGCAAGAGAGGGAAGTGGGAGGACAACAATCAGAGAGGTGAAAGGCAAGTAACATGACTAAGGTGACTGGGAGCAACTGCAGCATGCAACGGCATGAAAAGGCCAAGAGCAGCTTCCCTGCTGCACGGATGGTGCTGGCATCATAACCACAGGGTGGTTGGGGTGGATGGGACCTTAAAGCCCACCCAGCTCCAATCCCATTGCTGTGGGCTGGGTGTCCCCCCAGCTCAGGCTGCTCAGGGCTCATTCATGGCCTTGGGCACCTGCAGGGATGGGCACCCCCAGCTGTGGGCAGCTGTGCCAGGGCCTCGGCAGCACGAGGAGGACACAGCACAAGGAAATGGTGGCAGAATACGTTCCTTCAGAGATTGCTGAGACCAGCACAGGCCCCAAATGCAGTGGGGAGCCAAGTCTTCAGCATCCAGGCTGCCTTTTGGTCACTGCAAGCCATGTCTTATGCAAGAAAACAAGAAAAACACGAAGGACAGCACAGGGGAAGCAGCATCAGGCAGCCTCACCCAGGTGGAAGTTGGCAGCTGCCCTGTTGGTGTGCAGCACAGCACTCAGCTCCGCGTCCTCGCAGCTCTTCCTCAGCCCCTCGCTGTAGGACAGCACGGCGCGGCCATAGTCCTTCTCCCTGAAGTACGCGTTCCCCTCGTTCCTGTACATGGCAGCCAGCTCTGTGGGTGGAAGGGACGGGGCCTGAGGGGGGCCCTTGGGCAGCCATAGCCCCCAGGGGCACCCCCAGCCCCCGGGCACAGCCCACCTGCGGGGTCCTTCTCCTCGTCGAAGAGCAGGGACTGCAGACACGCCAGCTCGGGCTGCCGCGCCGCGTCGATCTCGGCCGGGCACTGCTTCATGAACATGGGGATGGCCTCCAGCTCCTGCGGGCACACAGCCTCCGTCAGCCCCACTGCCGCCCCGCCGCCCTGCTCCCCTCCCCACCGCCTCACCTGCTCCCAGGTGTCGGGGTGGAAGCCGCCCCGGTACCGCGGCACCCCATCGCCCTGCTCCCCGGCCGCCGCCATGCTGCCCCGCCCCGCCCCTTCCGGCCCCGCCCCGCCGCCATTTTGCCCGGGGGCGGGGGCAGGGAAATGGCTGCCCCGGGCGGGGTGCTGCCCGAGGGTGCTGCTTCGTTCCCTGTCCCGCTCCCCTGTGTGGTCCCTGAGCGCTCCACCGCCTCACGAGAGGTGGAGTCCTGGAGGTGGACACCTGGTGCCCGTGGGGTGCCCGTCACTGCAATGCTGCTTCCAGCTCCACCCAGACACCCCGCGCTCCCCGTGCTTGCTGTTCCCTCTGCACACGTTTGCTGGAGTTTCTCCAGTGTCGGCGAGAGCTTCCCAGTCCCGCTTCTCCAGGAGAGCAGACAGCGAGCTGCAAGCCGGGCCATCCGCCAGGAAAAGAGCCAGAGCCTGTGCCCTTCCTCTCCCGCTGAAAACCCCTCACTCAAAGAGCTCAGTGCCTGAAAAGGGAGAAGGGAAGCCCTCCTGTCCCCAACTCTGCCTGCGGGAGAAAAGCAAAGCCCAGGAACCCACAGGGACTGCCCCGCAGGGGAACGTGGCCAGCCCCGATATGAACTGGGTGCGGCTCTGCTCACCCACAGCCATTGCTGACAGCCTGCAGCTCCTTGAAAAGGAACTGGGCTCTCCAGGCCTGCTCAGTGCAGCAAACATCGTCAACAGATTTGGAGACAGGGATTTTAAGGGACTGGCGCTTTACTCAGTAACTCAATGACACCTTCCTTGGTGAGGTACATAACCTCGCCGCAGCCTTGATCCCAAACCTCAAAGACCGGGGGGTCCTCGCAAACCCTCTTCCCAGCTATGACCACGTAGGGATACCCCAGCTTGTTGGCGTCTTTCAGCCTTTTGCCGATGGTCATCTGCGTCCTGTCATCCAGCACCATGTCACCCGCCAGGCGTGGCAGGGCCGCCGCCACGTCGTCGTAGGCACGCTCCAGCAGCATGGCTCCCTCCTCCTCCTTGCTGCCTTTCTTGGGGGGAATGAAGCAGGCCTGGTAGGGCGCGATGAGGCTCGGCCAGCGGATGCTGTCCTCCGTCGACAGCACCTCGATGGACGCTGCCAGGATGCGAGTGACGCCCAGGCCGTAGCAGCCCATCTCCGCCAGCTGCAGCTTGTTCTCGGGGGTGTAGAAGACGGCGTTGTGGACGGAGGAGTACTTGGTGCCCAGGTAGAACGTGTGCCCCACTTCGATCCCTCTGCTCTGGGCGAGTTTTTCCCCGCACGTGGGGCACAACGTTTGCTCCCCATCCAACATCTCCACGTTGGCCGCGAAGTGCCCGGCGGGGCAGAGCACCAGCCTGTCCTCGCCGATGTCGGCGGGCAGCTGGAACTCGTGTGAGGCGGTGCCGCCGACGGTGCCGGTGGCCGCCCGCACCTGCACGCAGCGCAGGCCCAGGCGCTGGAAGAGGCTGCGGTAGGCAGCGCACACCAGCTCGTAGGTTTGGCGAGCCGCCTCCTCGCAGGCGTCGAAGGTGTACATGTCCTTCATGTAGAACTCGCGGCTGCGCAGCAAGCCGAAGCGCGGCTTGGGCTCGTCCCGAAACTTCCTGGTCACCTGGTAGAGGCGCAGCGGGAGCTGCTTGTAGGACAGGCTGCCGTGCGTGGCCACCAGCTCGGTGACGGCCTCCTCGTGCGTGGGGCCCAGGCAGTAGTGCTTGCCGTGCCGGTCGGAGAGGCGGAACAGCTCCGGCCCCATCTGCTCCCAGCGCCCGCTGGCACGCCACAGCTCCGCCGAGCTCAGGCTGGGCGCGTCCAGCTTCTGCCCACCCAGCGCCCGCATGGCGCCGTCCATCAGGCGGACGAGCTTCTCCATGGCGCGGACGGCGGGCGGCAGGAGGTGGTAGCAGCCGGGGCTGGCGGGGTGGATGAGGCCGCCCTGCACCATCAGCCGGTGGCTGCGGCAGCCCGGCTCCCCAGCACGGCCCTCCCACAGCGCCTCGCCGCTCGCCTGCAGGTTCAGGGGCTGGAAGAGCTGCGAGAGCAGCAGGCGTGGAGTGCAGGACGAGGCGTCGTGCTGGAACCTGCAGGGCTGCGGCTGCGTGCCTGCTGCTGCTCCCAGTGCCGGCAGTGCCACGCGGCCCCTCCGCAGCAAAGCCCCCATTGTGGCGGCTGCAGGGAGGGAGCAGCACAGCGAGGAGTTAATGTGCAGCGTGCTGCAGCGTGGGGTGCTGCTGGCTGCCCGCTGCTGCGTGCTGCTTTGTGCAGGGCAGTGGTGCAGCCCCAGCACCGAGCTCCCGGCAGTCAGCGGGCCTCACGTGGGCTCAGCACCTCGCAGCATGCCCATGCACACACCTGCCCGCACGGATGCACACCTGCATACACACACGTGTGTGCACCGTGCACACCATGCATGCACGGACACACGCACGCTGCACACGCGCACACCCCTGCCCAGCCGCGCGCCGGCAGCCCGCGCCCCGGATCACGTGAAAGGCCGCGCCATCTTCTTCTCCGGAAGCCGGAAGTCAGCGGGCTCTATGGCCGCTCAGCATGGCGGCGGGCGCCCCCTGCTGAGCGGAGGCCGCGCCGCAGGTTGGGCAGCACAGAGGGCCCTGGGGCGGGCGTCCCCTGGGGTTGGGGCCGAGAGCTGATGGCAGCCTGCAGGCACCCCGCACGGAGAGGCCCCTTGGGGCTGTTGCAGGGACTGTGGGCTTCTGCCAGGCACACACTGTAAATGTCGCTGGCGCAGAGCACGGGGCGCTGGCAGGGCACACGGCAGCCCCTGTGGGCTCCATGGAGCAGTGCTGAGTGCTGTGCCAGTGTCTGCCATTGTCGCAGAGCAGCCGGGAACAGCCGGGAACAGCCGCCAGCTCCGCGTGTCTGTGGCTCCGAGTGTGTCAGACAGCAGCACAGCCCCGAGGTGCAGCTTTAAAAATTGCTGCTGCTTTTCTGGGTCACAGCTTGTGGTGCTGGGGCTGCTCGGGCACTGATCTGGGCCAGGCCCCTGGCTGGAGGGATGAGCCATGGCCTGTAACAAACTTGTGTGTGTTCAGTGTGACCCCTGGGGGACAACGCGTGGGGACACCATCCCTCGCATCCCGGCGGTGCTGGGGCAGAGCCGGGCTGTGTGACACGTGGGAGGAGCACTGTGTCCCCAGTGGGAGCCCAGCCTGGGCTGTGCATTTCGCTGCTCTCGGCAAAACCACGCTTACTCAGCCCCATCAGCACGCGTGGCCCAGGGAGCTCGAGGGACCTGGAGCAGGGACTGCAGGGCTCGGGGCAGCCAGGCTGGAGCCCCCGGTACAGCCAGGCCCCCTGCTTGTCCCCACAGAACGTGGGTGCCAGGTGCCATGGTGAGGGCTGCCACGGCAGCGCTGAGGATCAGAGCCACCCGCGTGGGACATGGGCAGCCAGGTGAGGGTGTAGCTCCCAACTTAGCCATGGCTGTTTTGGGATGTCTGTGTGGGATGCGGGCTGCTTGCACCTGGGGCTCAGGGAAGCCCCTTTTCACCCAACAGCAAACCCCTTTTTCTGGTGTCTTAAACCTGGTCGGGCAACAGAGCTGGCATGCAGAGCAGCAGCGTGTGCCCTGCAGTGCTCTGGCTCTGCCTTGCAGGGGACAACAGCAGCCTCTGGCTGGGCCAGAGCGGAGGCAGACTCCCGGGCAGTCCAGCTGCCCCATTTCCAGTTCAAGGTGACGATGAAGAAACGCAAGTGCCAGGTAAGAGCCAGGTTTGATCGCTCTGCTTGTCCTGGGGGCCAGGCAGCACTGGCAGCGCTGCCAGCACTGCCCAGCGTGTCCTTACCCTCTTCTTTTTCCTTCTGCAGCAGGAGAGGCTGGGCCCGGGGACCTACAACATCAAGGACTTCCTGCAGGAGACGCGGCCCTCCAGCCTGCGGGGCGTCTGCGACACAAGGGAGCCCAGGTTCAGGGAAGGCCGGCGGGTACGTGGCAGCCTGACCTGGGAGCTGCCGGCGTCACTGCGGGCATTGTCCCCGTCACCGGGGCCAGTTGGGGGCTGCCCGTGCTGTCCCGTCTCTCCCACAGGACTGCTTCCCTGGCCCTGGCACCTACGGCCCCCAGGGGAACCCCTACACTCTCCTGGAGGAGAGGAACAAGCGCTCTGCCAGCACGCGAGGGCTGTTGGACAGCAGGGCGGAGAAGTGTGTCTTCCCAGAAACCATCGTACGTCCTGCCCCTTGCCCTGGGGATGTGTTTTTGGGGTGGCCATGTCCCCGCTCTGAGCATTTCCTGTGCCTGCAGGGCAGTGGCCTGGGGCCTGGCACCTACTCCCCATGGAAGAGCATTGAGGAGCGGCTGCGGCAGAGGGGTGGCCGTGCCCCCTGCCAGGTCTTCTTGAGGGACAGGTCCAAGGCTGCAGGTGGCCGACGGCACGACAGAGAGGTGTGTAACCCCGATGGGGGGTTCCCAGCAAGCTGTGTCAGACTGTAAGGACAGATGCTTTATGCCAGACCTCACTTGCGTTTTGCTCTTTGGCTTCCTTGGATCTGAGCAGCCTGGTAAGACTGACCCATGCAGCAGTACTTTTGGGAACAAGCAGGCTGCAGGCACTGCACAGGAGCGCAGGCTCATGCCCATGAGCAGTGACAGGCTCAGCTCTCACGGCAGAGGGTGCACGGGGCAGCTGGGGTGACCACCAGCAGCTGAGCCTCACGCTGCTCCCTTGCTCTGACAGGGGAAGGGCACCGAGCTGGGCGCTGGCACTGCCAGGGGATTCCTGGACCAGCTGATGTTGAAGGAAAACAAGAAGAAAGGCTGCTTCAGCACCCTGCCACGGAACCCGGGCTGCCCCACGGAGAGGATCTTCTGGGCCACGCTCAGCCAGTGCCCCAGGGACGCGGTCAGTGACAGCGGGGTGTTCCCATCTCGATGGCAGGGGACCTCCCTGTCCTGCCCAAACCCCTGAGCCCACCTGGTGGTACCGGGAGCTGGGTGGTTGTGCTGGTGGTGCTGCTCTTCCTGCCGGCAGACTGAAGGGTAAGAAGTTTTCTTCTGCACAGTATGCAGTGGGGCCGGGCTCGTATGATCCGAAGCCCATCGAGAGATCAGCAGCCTTCAAGCAGCCCCCGTTCTGCTCATCTGCCAAGAGGTTCGACAGAAAGTCCGACCGCGTCTTCACGGGGAATGAGGTGAGTGAGCAGACAGGGCAGCAAGAGAGGGACACAGGAACTGCCAGGCTCTGAGCATCCTCTGTCCGTTATCTGCTGCTGGCACCTGGTGAGAGGACAGAGCTCTTCCTGCAGCTGTGGGCACCCACTGCAGAGCAGGCACTGCCACGGGCAGCTGGGGTGCTGAGCACAGGGACAGGAGCTCAGCAGCAGCCATGTCACCCCTGCCCTTCCCAGTGGATGCTCAGACAGCCCCTTCCCAGTAGAGTTGCTCTGCATCAGTTGCAGGCGAGTAGATAGATGCATTTCATGGATGAGGGCAGCTAGATTGCCTGCTGGTGCTGGGATCCTCCCAGCAAGTCATATTCTGCTACTTAAAAGCCAGTTTTTTCTCTAGCAGCATCAGCAGCACATTGAAGAGCCAGTGCAGGTATGAGCCCTTCCCTTAGTTCCCGCTCCTAGAGCTGTATTCAGCTTTGCAGCTTCCCCACAGAGAACCAGAACAAAGGCTGAAGGGCTCAAAGCAGGTGGGGAAAAGCTTTCGTCTTAAATAGCCCACCTTGGCTAGGAACGAGGAGCAGACTTCCATGTGGCTTCTCTCCTTTATTGCAGCTGTGTGGGGAACAGCCAACTTGAAAGAGGTCAAGGATGAAGACATCTTCCTAATTGCTGGGGAACTTAACAGATTACATTCCGGTGGCAAGGCTGTGATAAAGCAGCCCTTGCCTAGAGCTAGCAGTAGGCAACGGGGGAGCACGCTTGAGCCAGCAGAGCTAATCAGGCCCTGCTTCTCTGAGCGCTGCGAGATGAGAGGAACAGCTTGTGAAGGGCACGGGCTAACACCACTAGCACGTCTCCTCCTTCCTCCCCTGCAATACAGACCCTCTTTGGTTAAGATGTTCCACATGTTGTTGGTTTTTGCCATTAGCCACGTAAAGCCACTACCCAGTGTTGCCTCACTGGCATCAGCCACACTGCCTCTGCAGCAATGGGAAACCACGTGTGACCTTCTCTTTCCAGAATCCTGTGGGTGTTGGCCGCTATAACATCAGCAGATCTGAAAATTACCCTCGGAAGATCAGGTACCAGTCCCTGTACCAGTGTGACACACAGCGGTACCTGAGCAACATGAAGCGGGACGCCTGCCTGCTGTAAGTGACAGCCAGAGGGGGCTGGGTGTGCCTTCATGCTGCTTTGCAGGAGAACCATTTGTCTTGAGCATCTCTGGTGAGGCTGAGTACGTGGTACTGGTATTTTACAACTGATGTGAGAGGCTAAAGAGCAGAAGGGATGATTGTGGAGTTAAAGTGCTGAGAAACCTGCTGGTCTCACTGCAGTTTCCCTCTGTGAACGGCTAAGTTAACAGTCTGTGAAACAGCAAGCAGAGCGTAGTGCTTCCTGCTGTGAAAGGGAAGCAGGAGGGTTAGAAAGCTTCTGGCTGCCCAGGCACTCTGAAGATAGTAAGGTGGTTGTGCTTCTACCCTGTGAAATGCCATTTGTGAGCAGTGGATGGACTGACAAATAGCGTCTGTCTGGGTTAGAGGAGGCAGCCTGGGAAGGAGCTGGACAGTGGATGGGTAGCCGGGCTCTCAGCTCATTCCCTGTGCTGGCACGCATTTGATCAATGGCCTCAAGCAAAAACTGCATTCTCAGATTGTGCCTTGCTTTACCCATTTGAAGAAGGAAGATAACAAGGCTCAGTTCCATTGCAAAGAGCTTTGAAATCGCGAGGGTGAAAACCTGTGAAGTAGTTGGGAACTGTACTAATGAGAGACCTCAGGACAGTCCTCCACTTTCACCTTTGCTTGTGGCCAGGATTAGCAAACTGCTGTGGTGGCACTGCGGGCTGACAGCTCTGCAAAGGCTGTCTTGATCTCCAGAGAGCTGTTAGAAATCTGTCTTAGCTGAATGTAACTTGGCGGCCTTCAGCGGGGCAGCCACAAGTTAGCTACTCCATGATGAAGGAGAAGGTGTAATGAAATCTAGCTTTCAATATCACCTGGCTTTGTTAATTATGTAGTTCCAGTAGGAATAAAAAAAATCCGAACAGCGAGCGGGATGTTCAAATGCACTGAATTGCTCTCTGATCAAGCAGCACTGGCTCCAAAATCACTTTTCAAGCTACAGCTGTACTTTCACAGGAACAGCCAGGCTTTTAAGAGCTGTGTTCGCCTCCACACTCGTTAAGACTAATGAGATTAATCCAGCCAATAATTTGAGGCCACTGAATCACATCCTCTTTTCACAGTGAGCGGCTCAAGCCTGTTGCTAGAAACAACTGGAGTGATCTGATTTCTGCTCCACGTTGTCCAGATACCTTCTGAAGAAGTCACTGCTGTTTCCCAAATGTGAGGTGGTGCTGGAAAGCCCAGATTGGTGACTAAACCACGGACACGACAGTGGATGAGACGGTGCAGGTGAGAATACTTGCAACATGCTGGCATGCAAGAGAGAGGGAACAACTCGAGTCTTGTTCTGTGGTAATAAAACACTCTTTAGACAATCATCAGCCTAACTTGTCTGTTGAGTAGTTCATTATTTTCACCTTGGCCTTTATGAAAACGAAACAGCTGAGAAGAGGATGTCAGGTGCTGACCAAAGGAAGGTTTGCTGGCACGCTCTGCTCCTTCAATATTAAACGTTTCCTTCCCCATCAGATTGCACTAAAGAAGTTGCCCCTATCTGTTCTGTGCACGGTGGCAGTTATCACAGCAAGCAGCTGGGTGCCCCAGGCTCCACCAGAGCGACTTGAAAGCAGTGCTGTGGCAGCTGGGAGTGGTTTGGCAACTGCTCACGTACCTGTGCTATCTCGGAAGCAGTTATGTGCAGGTATCTTCATTACAAGCTCCAACGCACAGCTCCACTTGAATTAACAATTCAAATGTTTGTAAGCAGCTGGAGGGCACTAGGAGCAATTTAGTGCCATCGTTCCCAATTTTGTAGGATGTTAAGACCTAGAGGTAACAAAGGAAGTGAAAGGAGCAGAAAGCTGTCAGCTGTAACAAAAGATGGCCATAAAACTGCACTGCGAGTATGCTGGTTCACTCAAGAGTTGACCTTTCTGAAGGCTCACACCAGTGTTTAGACCAGACTGGAATAATTAAATTGAGGTGTAATTACATGTTAGTTGTGGCTGATTAAGTATGCTAATTAATCTGCAATTACCCTTTGGTGGGAGAGATAACTGAACACAGGTAGAACCGCAGTGATTTAAAGAAATAGTGATGATTCTAACAGAAAGGCAAGCAAAGGAGGAAGGAGGTCTCTGAAGGGAAATGCATGAACACCAACATGGACGAGTGTAGGTTACAGAAATCCTGCTGGGGTAACAGAATAGAAGATGGTGAAACGCAGCTAGAAGTCAGGGCTAAAAATGAACTTGATTAAAGGAATGCAGGGACTTCAGCACCTCAATTACAGTTTCAGTGCAGTTCAGGTATTTGGCAGCCTGGATTTCAGGAGAAAGCCCAGGAATTTCTATCTGGGAAGAGAGCACTGGAAGAAGATGTAAAAGCTGTTACCAAGCTGTGGGAGGGCAGGAAAACCTCCCGCTAAGCTTACAGAGTTCCTGTAAAGGCACTTTTCAAAGAAACAGAAGATGTGGATGTGAAACTCTTCAGGCTGAAGAGGGCACTGTATCTTCATCCTCACTCCTGCAGTTGGTTATTCAAAGTGGGGATTAGTTTTAATAGTGAGAAAAATGAGATAGATGCTACAGCAGTTGCCAGGGATAGCTAAATCCAAAACACGGTCTTGTTCTCTTTTCCACAGGGAAAGTCAAAGGGAATGGGTGAGGTGAGGAGAAAATCAGAAGAATTGGCATTGTGAGGTTCTTAGGGAATATTTAAAGCTAATGGAGCATAACTGAAGGGTTAAGGCTCAGCTGTGAGGCTTATCTTGGGGCAGAGATACGGGTAGACTCACGGCCTTCAGTGACATTCCTGCAAAGCTGTTTGCAGCGTTAGGCTCCTCAGCTAACAACACGGCAACACCTCTGCTCTCTGACCAAGGCAGCAGCTTTTCTCAGTAATCCCTGACCACTTATAACAGCACAATAAGCACAAGAAAGAATAAAGAAAACTGTTAAAAAGTAAGGTATCATTCATTCAAAGACACCACTTCCAACAGTCCAATGGCTATATCTTTATTTTAAAGAGCCCATACAGCCAGAAATTAAGACCAACAGCAATTCTGCGTGTGCGCGACTGGTACAGTCACAGTACCAAATCACATCATCCCGAGTTTGCCAATAAATTAAGGAGTGAAAAAACAAATGCAGTGCATACCTAAAGATCATCAGTACACAAGTGAGAGAAGCACAGCTGAAGTAGAAGTATTGGCATTTTCCTCTAGCTGATTCAGCACTGCCCTTAAAAACCTACCTAAACCAACTCTTGCTCTGAGCAGATCATCTTACAAGCACTGGGCTAAATCATATTTTTGCCACAGGAACAAGGAAACTGCTTGCGTGCTGCTTCCCTCCCAGGGTGGGAAGACAGATGATGGCTCTGAGAATCAGTGCTTGCCTTCCTGTGTGCCCCAAAGCCTGGCAGAGTGCAGCAGGCACTGCTGGATCACTGACACAGCCCTACCTCCTGCCCTGCTCCCACTTCTGCTGGGCCAGCACATGGGCACTGTGCAGTGGCTGTGTCTCCCCCTGGCAGGCCACTCCTGCCACCAGTTCCCTGCACAGGACTTGAAGGGGTACCTCACTCGCATGCAATTTGCCCAGCACACATCACTGAGGAACAAGCCAAGCTTATTCTTGTTACTGCTTTTATCATTGGTTTCATCTGGACCATAAACATCCATCTATCAATAAATAACATCATTGGTTTAGCTCTCAAACAAAAGTCACAAAGCTCCCCACTGCAAACCAGTTAAAGAGTTCTTCATGTTACCCCCCAAGTAACCCTCCACAAATCACTGTCTTTCCCCTCAAGCTCAGTAAGGTTTAGAGTAATGGATCTTCCACACTGCTTGGACAAGACCTGGGCTTGGTTTGGAACCGTGTTTCTGGCTACAGGGCCAAAACGTTTCCACACTTCTACATGTGACTGCAAGAGGTGTGTGACCGTGCTGTTACCACCAGCGTGCATCAGAAGGGGGAACTGAACAGCACTTACTATTGATTTCCTCTCCAGGTGACTGAAACAGTCCTTTTACAAAGCCTATCAATCTAATCCAGGCCAAATGACGAGCAAAAACGCCACTCGAGTGAGAACGAAAGCCTGAGCACACCAAACTCCCACAACAAGAGTTCTCCTTCTCCACAGCCACTTGCTCTAACAAACCTTGTAAAAATAAAGCCTGAAATTGTAAGGACACACTTCCCTTTCCTGCTGCCAGGACAGAATGGTCTCCAATGACCCATGTCCTCTTCCAACCGAGGGTTTATAAGGCACTAAAATTAAGCAAAACAAACAGACAAACAAAAAATCAAAAACAAAAGGCAAAACCAAAAAAGTCCAAATAAACAGATCCACAACAAATAAAACCCCAAATTAATATTTGCCTATATGAAATAGCAGCAATTTTTCAGTCATTGTACAAAGCCAGAGCCTTGATATTTTGGGGCAAAAACCAATACAACACTATCAACCAATAAAAAAGTAACCAAAACCTACATCCACTTCCACTCCATCATCAAAGCCAGTACCAATTTGATAGGCACAAGTAAAAAGCATTTGCTTCACACCTCGGCGCTCAGTTTGGAAACGGAACCAACTGCTGGGGAGTTGAGGTGCTGTGCTGAGCACAGCCAGGAGGTTGTGGAACCACTGCTGAGCTGCCCCCAGGTGACTGACGGGAGGCAAATGTTCTGAGCATCACGATTCGTTCGACGACTCATTCAGCTTTGGCACCTGTTTCTGCCACCTCAGAAGTAATTTTAAATACAGCTATAGTTCACAGCTGGTGTCACTTCGATGTCACCTTTTCCAGTTACTTTTCTTCTGCTTGGAGCTAGGTGAGCTCACCTATGTCCAAGACAGATCCAAGATACGAAGGCTAGCACTTGAGATTTCTTAAAAACAATCGCTTTGAGTTTGGAAAACTGGTTTTAAAGCATACTAAGAAATACTAAACATAAGTTTATAAAGCATGAATTCATATCTTTAAATATCAACAAGAATGAGCTTATTTGGAGACCAATAAAGCTTTTCTTTAAAAAGGATTTACTGACTAGCTATAGGTAAATTCATCTTTCCCTGATTGCTTCATTAGGCCAGTCAGGCTCAGTGCCTGGCAGCTTTGCAGATTTTGTCATACACTTCTGGAAAGGCATCCTTGCAATTCATCTGCTCCCTCAGCTTGTGGTATAGGGAACCATCAAACATATCCCAGAACTCCTCACGGGTCATATAGCAATCTGCGTACAGCATCTGGAAACTGAAATTAAAGAAAAAGAGAGACAGAGATTTAGTATTAATTGTGCCACAGGATTTTAAAAAGAATTAAGAAAATGGACATGGCAAGCTCTTGGGGAGCAAATATTCAACAGAAATAAAACATCAAAATGCTTTTTGAAATGAGGAAATATAACTGCTCATGTGGATTACACTGGGACACTCGGCCAGTTGTATTTTGTGGAATTACTGCTACCACGACTTCTCTCCTAAGAGGAGATAACACGTGATGGTGAAAACCACAGAATACTGCTACAGTCACTTTGGTAAAAGGGAAAAGGAAGCAATTAAGTAACTGCTGCTTTTAAAATCTGGCTCAGAACATGTCTTCAACCATCAGTGTACTGAAGCTTTCATTGGTTCTGCTACTACAAAAAGGAGGACTAAAAAATGTGCACAAACCAATGCTTCATGCGTAGACTTCCTACCCCCCTGCAGCCAAATCTTCCAGCAGCACGCACCCTAACAGCTCCTGTTCACAGAAACACAAGGCTGGAGAGAACTTCAAAAGCTGCCCCAGAATACTCCCTGACAAATACTTTTCTAACTGCTTTGGAAAGCCTGCTTTCCTTTTTTTCCCATTCAAAGTATTTTAATTTCAGCTTCACAGAAATGAAGCTTTTCTCGTGCATGCTTTCTTATGATCCATGGAAACACAACCATGGCACCTTGGACTAGCCAGCATTAGCAAATGCACTCAAGACAGATGCAGCACTACGTTCTGCTACTTTTTAAGGTTTCTTTGAGCTCAACATTGAGAATAGAACTGGAAAGGCAGAAGCCTACCACATCAGACTAGGGCAAGAGTATAAATTAACAGTGTAACAGAAGTCCATTCACAAAAGTAAATGGAATTATTATTTAGCTGTGACTCTTCCTCCCTTCCGTAGTGTTCTCCCTAAAATGCAGCTAAAGTACAGCAGTAAAACACAAACTCTTACATAAAAGCTCTGTTGTGATTATGAAACGGTGAGATTAAGCATTTATACATTGTTCATTTTCCCAGTGACAGGTACAGAAGAGACAAGATTGTGTTATAAAGAGATTTAAATTAGAAGCTTAAATTCAAGTTAATTAAAAAAGCTTAACATTAACTTTTGGTTGCTTTGTTCTCTGGCAGATCACTTATCATAGCTGAAAGCCATTTACATTCTCCATATAATCCTGAAGCAGACTCACCATTGTTACTCAGCCACGTGGGATATCATCACTGTTAGATTGAGAAATAGGTCAAAACAGACATGCAGTTAAATTGTACTGATGGTGTAAAAAACCGTGTAGCTGCTTTTCGTTCCTGAGAAACAAGTCTGTAGCTGCCTGTCTGCTGATGCGACTGCAGCAAATCAAGCTGTCATGAGGCTCTGACAGATGGTGGGTACATGCCTCATGCCCACTGTGGTCTTGTGTAACCAGAGTCAGGGCAGAGAAAAGGAGGCTGTGAAAGCTCCAGCTGCGGGAGGGAGTCCCACCGCCGTGCAGGGAGCACGGGGAGCAGCCAAGGCCCCCTGTGCAAGGACACACCAGCCCAAGGACAGGGCAGAGCAGCCTGACGCTGCAAGGACTGCAGGGAGCAGCCCAAGGGCAGCCAGGGAAGCTGTCCAAACTTTAACAGCCTGTGGGATTCCTGAAGGGCCTGTGGCCAGCTGTGGCCGAAGCAGCACTTGCTCTGCCCCTGCTCTGGACCAGCCTTCAGACAAGTCAGCCTCAGTATGCAAGTGGCTGCCTCCCTAAGGACAGGGCTGCCAGCCTCGCTGGGAGGTCGCCGAGCTACGCTAACACCGCTTTGGGACAGCAGCTGGCTTACATCCTGCCAGCCCAGACTTGCTGAGGTCTTTCTGATTGCATGGACAAATTTTATTGCAGCAAAGATTCTACACCCAGAGCAGCCCGGAGCTGAAAGGATGCATGTGTGATCTGTTTGGAAGCTACTCAGCTTCCAAATACATTGCACAAACTTCAGCCACTTAAACCCATTTTATTGGCTTGGTTTTGCAATCAAATCATGAGAGTGCAATCATTTTCAAAAACTGAAACATCAAAATGAATCATTAAAATAGCTTTCCGTTATGGTGGTTGTTAAATTATTGCAGTGTTAAGATTGCTGTAGTGCAAAAGAAGTGTGATGAAATTACACAGTTTTAAATTATGTAGCACTGTTATTATTCTAAGGAGTGGGAACCTTACCCGTGCACACTTCTCACGTATTTTTCCATTTGCCTCATTGAAGCCCTGGCTTCAAATTGTTTCCTTTTGGGCTCTCCATAAGCTCCTATATCCACATAGAGTTCTGTTTCATCCCCTTTTGGGTGGACCATACCAGGATTATTGGGCAATATGAAAGGACATAACCAAAGAGGGTATACCTGCGGAGATAAGAATAACACTTCATCAATTATTTTTAACAAAACAATCATTTAAGCAACCAAAGGTGGCAAAATGAAACGTTAAGAAGACTTCTTCCCAAGTTGGGATCAAACCCTATATAGCTTTTCCTTTTCAATTCTCTTGCTGTGGTTCATAGATTCACTTTCTAATCACCATAACACAAACATACCGAGATGCTTCAGTGTGCTCCAGGAATTGAATCTCCTCCTCCTGAAATACTTGAAGACATAACTGTGTGTTTAAAATTGAAATTAAAAAGGAAACCAATCCACCTGCAAAGCAACAACTGAAAGCAAAAGCTGAAACTGAAGGCAATTCTGAGCAAAAAGAGAATGAAGAGTTTTCTTTTGCAGGTTGGTCCAAAATTGAAATTGCCAAATTTGTAGTTCTTACGCTAAGTAAAATAAATCAAGAAATAAAAGCAAGAAAGGTAAATTAATTCCTACAGTCTGGGCATAGTGGAACTGCCAGTGACTTCAAGTGAAAGAAAAAACAATTCAAGCAACAAACTCTTTTAGAAGTGCTGGCCTGCTAAAATTTCTATTTTTAAATAAAATTAAGGTATGTGTGTTTATGTTCTTCAGAAAGCTATGTTCACTTCTTCTGCAGCCTTGCATCATGGACTTGCAGAGAACGACTCTCCCAGGATATGATAATGACACAAGCTGACTGTTATGCTTTAAAACCAATAGCCACAATTCTTGCAATGTGCACTCCAACATTCACTGCATTTTAAAAGATGTTTGTTCTTACATTAAGGTCGTCGTGGAAGGTTTGGATAGATTTTTCCAGGCTCTTCACTGGGACCAACATGTCTTGTACAACGTGATGCTGCTCATACAGCTTCCGAATAGCTTCTCCTTGAGTGAGTTTCAACAAAGAGATTTTTGGAGGAACCATCCAGCCAAACAGGTAGCGGAAAACAGGGTTATTGCCAAAAGGAATGATGTCCTTTAAAGAGGAAAGAAAAAAGGTTTGACTTGGGAGTGTGTAACTGATCCAAGAGGCAAAAATTGAGAATCCTCAGAGAAATATTAAACGAGATTTTCAATAAATGTACCTGCTGATGATTTTGCTAAGCTATTATAACACAAATACGAACTAAGAGAGGTCTGGACTGCATTTTGCTGCAGAGCCCTTCCCTAAGCATCTTCTGGTTATGACAAAGGATTTTCAGTCATATGGATCACAATATATAGTCAGCCCCAAACACTTTCAGGAAATGAAGTTCAGAGGACAGTAGGCTATTGTCTTCAAACAGGTGGAAGGAGCTCATAAGAAGCTAAACTTGCAAAACTCTTCCAAGAACTGACACATACAAGATCAGGTCTTAAAAGAATTTTAAAGCTGTAAAATTGAAAGTACTTCTAGCACAGCAAACTCCTGTTAGCTGGAATTCAGAATGTAGCAGTAGGAAATTCAAAATGTAGCAATAGGAATCCTTTGTAATGCCAAACAGAATTTTTGCTTAAGTGCACATCACAAGAAATACATTTATGTAATTCAAATTAATGATGTGACTTCATAATGAATGTCAGGAGTTTAGGCAAGTTGAGGCAGGGCACATTTTCAGCCACAATTACACCTCCAAGTTTTTTCCACTGTCTCTGGAAATCACTTAGGCTTAAAGGCTTAATGCTTAAGCGTGTATTTAAGTTTTACATTCAGAAAGGCAACAAACCAGAAATTAGGATGTTACGATACAATGCCTTAAATATAAAGTAATGACTCTGGATTTGGTTTGCCCAAATACAGGACTTTACATATGCCATGAACTTCACTGTTTTTTTTTCCTGCCATGAAAGACAGAAGTGTTGCCAAGGGGAAGAAGCTACAAATGTACCTACTACACTGGGAAAGAGCAGAGTACCTTCCCAAAGATGCTATTTTAATTTTGGAAGTGGTCTTACTTGGAGTTCCCAGAAGATACTACGGGTATGTCTATGGTAATAATGTCTTGAGGGAATGTATTCAACTCCAGTCTTGTCAGCTTTCAGATACTTCTCCACATGCTTGAAGAACCACGGCTTGTAGTAGTTGCCAATTCTGTTTATCTGTGAAAAGACAATACATTCATTAGCAAATCCCAACGCAGATAACAATGACAACTTACTAGAAAGCATTAAGTATGTCCTCCAAATTCCTTTACCATGAAGATTCAGCGTTATAACCTCTGTAACAGTTCCAATGAGGTGGTCTCAAGAAATCTAGAGAGCTTTCATTTCTCCTTCATTTCTCATTTCTCCTTCCTACAACATGCATGGCTCCCTCTTGTTTCCTGTCATTAAGATTTTGTTTAAATAAGGCTCTCCTGTTATGAACAGGTTAAGAAACCATGAATGCAACAGAACTGAATTCCTTAAATAACCATTTCTCGACCCATCATTAATCCAAAGCCTCATTATGGCCAAGGAGAACCATCCAAGTTGAGCAATGCAGGGAACAGACAGCATGTCCCTCCTGTCCACACCTGAGATTTGTCTTACCACTATTAACTGCTATAAGAGCATAGTGAAGAAGGAGTTACTCTGAATAACTGCAGTTTGAAACAGCATTGTTCCATACCTCCCTAGGTACTGCAATGCAAAGGCAGTAAATTATTTGACATAATAATGAAAATTAATGGGTCACTTCTCCTCAGCTGAAGAGTTTTAGAGCACAGATTTTGTTGTAATAACAAAGAGCTGCAATTTGAAACATTCTGACAGATCTAACTTTTCATCCCATACTAAGAGAGTGTTCTGATCTTATGGTTCTAATTTTGTATCTTCATAGGGTAGTATAGCTTCAGTTAAACAATGGGGGCATTGTTTTCATTGTGAGTAACTTCCCTTTAGTTACCTTGCTTGGTTCAGCTTCATCAGTCAGGACTCCTGTCATGATGACTGCTTCTTCCAAAGAATACACAAGTCCTTCCACAAAACTGTTCTCCTTTTTCTTAGATTCTTTGGCAAACTTCTCACAAATACTCTGCAGTCCTCGTACAGGCTTGTAATGCAATCTGATATATTTCTTGGCAGGAATCATTTTTATTTCTGCTGCAACCAGGAAACCCAGAGTACCACAAGACCAAGGCACTGCATAAAATAGGTCTGAGTTTTCCGTCTGCAAAAAGTACGTCACACGAAATCACGTATCCACACTGATAACTGTCAATGACAAAGTAAGTGACAGCAAAATAACATTTTGTCTTACTGGTGAACATCTCACAAGGCTTCCATCAGCAAGGATGAGTTCGTAGGCCACGCAGGTGTGCTGGAAAAGCCCGTAGATATGGGATGAGGACTCAATGCCAGTTCCCATGATCAGACCACCTGATGGAGAGAGCACACAACAAACCCAATGAAACACACCTCAAAATGGAGGTGATTTACAAGAATAAAGCTCTGCTTTTAAACTCTGGGCGTGGCTTTTAAGACTACTTGGGAAGAAAAAAAAAGAAAATGGAAATGCTTGTAGCATAAACGCCATAACAGAACGCAAAGTTCAACAGAATATTTTAGAAAAGATTTAAATAAAGCAACGTGTCGCTGCATAAAAAGCAAACAAAACGCAGGAAAATTGGCCTCTTGTTATCACAACAGCCCTTACCCACAGTGAGGTCATCCAGCTCTGGCACCACGGGAATAGTCCATCCCATCGGATTCAGGTGTGCAGTCAGCTGGCCCATGGTGACCAAAGGTTCCACACGAACAACCTGAGAAGTCAGAGAACTCAATCCTCCCATCAGGCATAAATTAAGTGCTCGGAACTAACGATGACAAAACATTGCTAACTGAACTGTACCTCCATCTGTTACCAGAATTCAGAGCCTTACTCTCCCAAGAGCGCTACTAAAAATAGCTGAAACTGTTTAGTGATTCCTCCTCTGCCTTGACATCTTGTTGCTCAGTCCCCACCACCACAGATCAATCTGGTCTTTTAGACTACAGCACATGAAACTAAGCAATTCCATATGCTGTTTTTTTGGATAGAGCGATCCATTCACACATTGCAAAACCTGAAATTCGGTGGGTCTGCTCCTAGAAGAACCCCTTGTTCTTTATGGAATCTAGCCCTGCTCCAGCTACCAACACAGTAAACCAGGAGCAGTCCTTTCAGCACCATGACAGTGTTACCTGTCTCTCGGTGTCCACCTCCAGAACATCCATCAAGTTGATCATGATGTTCTTGTGGGTCTTCTTGTACTTCCCAACACGCAGCGACACGGTCAGCCAGCCGGGCCGACCCGTGCACATGTACCTCTTACCACCTTCATCCTTCCACTCCCGAACCTGCAGGAGGAAACAACCAAACTGACACGGGAAGGTGTACACATGTATTCACAGAACCAGAGAGCTACGCTTAGGTTGGGAGGGATCTTGAGGACCATCTGGTTCCAAGGCAGGCTGCCAACCACCAGGTCAGACATTAGCCAGGGATGTGCAGGAACCCATCCAACCCAGCCCTGAGCACCTCCAGGGATGGGGCACCCACAGCTCCTTCCCTCAGCTGCGTGTTCTTCCCTCAGTGTGACAAAACGCTCACAAACACAGTTATGTATGCATAACTACATGCATGCCCACAGGGCAAGAAACAAAGCCTGGGTGTCCTCACGCAGTGCTCAGTCTCCCTGCAGACCTTTGAACTTCTCCATGAAATACCCCCGAGGGGTCCCATTATCACAGAACCGTACAACGTTGGGTTGGAAGGGACCCTAAAAAACCACCCAGCACCAAGCCCTGCCGTGGGCTGGGGGCCAGCTCAGGCTGCCCAGGGCCCACCCAGCCCTGGGATGAGGCACCCGCAGGGACAGGCCCCCCCGCTCTGGAGCTGTCCCAGCCCCCCCGCCCCTCACCTGCTCCTGGATGTGGCGGACGCGCTGCCCGTGCAGCCTCGGGGCGCTGTGCAGCCGCCGCACGGCCCAGGCCCGCAGCTGGTAGTACACGTCGAAGAGGATGGAGAGCGGCATGAGGAAGAAGCAGACGAAGACCCAGCGGTGGTGCACCAGCACGGCCTCCAGCCCGCGGGGCCGCACCCATAGCAGCAGCAGCAGCAGCCCCGCGCCCAGCGACCACACGGCCGACATGGCGCCTCGCCCGCACCGCCTCACGGCCGCCGCTACACGGCCGCCGCTACACAGCGCCCGCCACTCGCGCCCTCGCCGCCCGGCCCCGCCCCGCCCCCGTGCGCCCGCGTCTCATTGGTCCCCGCCGGCCACCGCCCTGAGGCGAGGGGAGGAGAGCGGCCAATGGGAGAGCTGCGCGGAGATCGGACCAGGCGCTGAGCGCGCTGATTGGCTGCGCGCGGCCGGCCCCGCTCTCCCCTCATCGCCAGGGTTGGGGCGGGGGCCGGGGGGAGGGGGGGGGCGTGGGGCTGAGGGGCTGGGCGGCCCCTGGCCAGGGGGGAGGGGG
>WBMW01003761.1:331846-421323 GCA_013396635.1 Penelope pileata
AAGGGGGGTAGGCTGAGATATTGGGGAGCCCCTGGTTGGGGTGAGGGGGTGGGGATGGGGCCTGAGGTACTGGGGACCCCCCCCAGTGAGGGCTCAGAAGGGTGTGGGGCCTGGGAGAGGGCCTCAGCAGCGCTGTGGGGGAGCAGCTTTGGTGCCCGGGGCCACCCAGGCCGAGGGGGTCACGCTGATGCCCGTGGGTTGGGGCAGACCCCTGCCATGTGCCCCTCAGGCAGCCTCGTGGCAGTGGGTTCTGTGCCGGTGATCCTGGCAGGTGTCTCCCAGAGAAATTCCAAGGTGCTGTGGTGTCCGCTGCATGGGGGGGAGATGGAGGCACGCCTCCAGAGCACAGCTCGCTCTCTAGACCTCTGCTGAAAAATTCCTCTCCTCCTCCCAACAGCATGACAGCAGAGGGAACGTGCACCAAGTCCTTGAGGAAGAAGAGGAATTTCTGCAGCTAGAACCCCTCGAGAGATGCGATGGTGGAGAGCACAGTGACAGCAGGGCCCTGCAGGCAGCAGGTGCAGGGCTGCAGGACATGCTCACAGGGCACAGCGGCCCTGCTCCATCAGCCTGGGGTCATGCTTCACGGGCACAGAGACCATCACAGCACCGCTGGGCTCAGAGAGCTCAGCAAGGAGGTGCCCGATGGCCCAGTGCCACAGGAACATGGTATGAAGGTGTTTAAAGAGGATTCCACCGGGGCTGATAATGTTGTCACCTCATGACTTAGCACGCTGGCATGTCAAACAGTGCCTCTTCCTCTTTGACAGCAGGATCTGCGCAGGACGTACTCAGGAGCACCGGGCTGGCAGGGATCGCTGCATCATGGCTCAAAGCTCAGCCACAGCAGGCAGCCACACCTCGTAGTCTCCTTCAGAACACTCGGAGGCACTGCTTTGAACCTAGTTCACTTTTTTCTCTGACTGCTTTTACCAAAAGACCGGTCTGCAGCGTCACTGCAGAAATGTTCTCCTGAGTTTCAGCCTAACTATATTCATGGCCAGATTGTATGTGCTGCACTTATGCCTAGGCTGTCCACTAGCTCTTTTCCCTCTTATATTTGAGTTGATCTTATCTGCTTTTGCTTACCAATTTGCCTGCTGGCTGGAATTATGCATGGAATTATGTGAGTTTCCCATGCCCTACGTGAGGCTGTTTTAACCTCTCTGAAGGAGCTAACTAATTATTCTTGACCTAAGAGTGATCAAGTGTGGGGTTTTTTGGATAACAGCGTCATTTATTCATAAGGGGATATTTATGCCTTCAGTGTAAATACTGTTTTGAAATTGTTTTTTTATGAAGATTCAATAAAAACATTCATAATGTTTTCCATGCTCTTGTTTTTATAAGGCCCTGTGCAACAAGGGAGCAGGTTTGCTTAAAGACTGCAATGTGAGACCGTGCTTTGGAGCAGAGAAATGAATCACTGATCAGATTGCAGTGGAGTCACCTGTGTGCATGGAAAGTACAGGAATCAAGAGGGGACGAGGGAAGGGGAGAGAGGTTTTTTAAGGCTGGCATTTTTCAATTTTAGTTATTTTAGGTGGGAGCAAAACATCATCCAGCAACCTGTGTAGGCTTAGCAAAACACCATTTTCAAATATGGTATGAAAAGCTGAGATTCCCTCGGTATCTTCTGCAAGGCTAAAATCCCAGCTCTCTTCAATTAAATTATCATTTTAAGGGTGCTTAAGCTGTTACTGCTTCTTAAAAAAGCAGTCCTCATCCTCTCCTCCTTCCCTCTGCTGCCATCCCTTCCGCCCACTCGTGCTGTTCTGGGCATGCTGTGCAGCACAAACGCTTCTGCTGTCACTCTGTACAACAGGTTGGAGAGCTGATCTGACTGAAGAATTAAACTGCTTTTTAAATATTTTTTCTCTCCTGCCTGGATCGGCTCTCTGATGGAGATCGCACCCCGCACATGTTTGTGTAGGTGGGGTGCAGAGTAGGGGCTTCTCACCGACCATGTGGACCATCTCCTTGGCAAGCAGTCGTCACAGATTGCTCTGCCAATACTGACAGGACTGTTTATTACAAAGCAGGACTTAGCAGTAACTGTGCCAAGGCTTTTTGTATAGAGACAGAATGGAGAGATGCAGCTACTTGTCTAAAGAGGCTGCTAAAAGGGACATGGTAGTAGCGTACAGAGCATTTGAGCTGCAGACAAAAGTGGGCTGAGAACTTGTGTTTCCAGTAGAAAAGTATCAAGAGGCATCCAGTGCAACCAAAGGAAGGCACTGAAATCACAGAAAGCCCTTTTTTCTTGAGAACCCCCTTAGCCCTGGTACTGACTGCCACAGAGCTGCTGTTGGGTGGCACCAGGACATCAGGACAGGCAATTTAATAGTAACAGTTATGAAAAGTAATCAAGAATTTTGGAAAGGCTGCAAGCCTTCTTAACCCAACAGATAAACTCACCCATGGTTACGAGGGGTTAGGAGTAACTTTCCCTAATCACACACTGCCAGGCTTCCTGCCTGTTTGTTCAGCAGGGAGCAGTACTGTCAGCAGTGGGATGTGGTTTCCGAGGGTTTGGCCGCTGCGCAGCTCAAACTGGTAAGTGAGAAGCTCCCTCTGCTGAGAAAACTGAAGCATATTCAGTTGGAGGGTGTAGGCTGCAGTGGGGCTTTCGGTGTGACGCCGGCAGGTTGGCACGTGCTGCTCTTCATACCTGCTGAACGAATCCTGGGCAGCATCCTTCCATCCTGTAACTGAAGTGTTACATTTCAGCTTTAGGGAAAAACACAGGAGAACAGCATCAGCTGTTTTAGAGACTGATGATATCAGAACAAACGCCAGGATATTCCAGAGGGGTGACACACGGTGGTGCATTACCTCTGGAAGAACCAAGTTGCTTTATGGCACAGCAGGATTTAAAGCCAGTCTGGTCTGGGGACAGCTCTGGGCAGGGCATGTGCCTCTCTCGGGGAAGCAGGGCAGAAGTGTGTGCCCCACTGAACACCTGGCAGCCACACGCAGGGGTTGGGCTGAATTTCCAGGGACCACGAGGTAGGGCAGCCACACAGCACTGGCCCAGGTTAGGTATAAATGGAAAAGAGCTGCTGTGAGGATCCAACCTGGCTGCAGAGCGGGGGCTCAGGAAGGGCTCCGTGTATCCTTTCTCCACCTGGCTGCATCTTTAGGAGGCCCACAGGAGATTCCAAGACATGAGGAGACGTAAGGATCCATTTTCTGCTGATGCTGAATTCATCAAACCTACATACACACTGTACCTTAGAAAGCCTCTTCAGAGGTTCTGTGGGAAGAAAGTGGTTTGCCTTATGTTGCTCAGTTGCCTGGATTCTGGATGCTTTTCTAAAAGATATTTACCAACAGAATACACATTATCCAGGGCCTGCTTCTCAGGTTTCACAAATATTTCATGTTAGGGAGCAGAGATAACAGAGTACCTTAAGGAGGAGAAGGACAGAAGGTTTAGCACAACTGTAGCTGTGGTGGCTGCTGGAATGCCCATCAAAAAGGGACAACAGGATCCTGGTTGCTTTATAAACTGCCAGGAAGCTTGAAGGGAAAGTGGAATTCCACGCGAAGGCTTAGCCAAGGGCCTTCAGGATGATTGAGCTGTTTTAGGGTTGAGTGAAATGTGGACAAAGAGCCAAGGATGCCCATGCTGGAACCTGTGTGCCTACACATTGGGGTGTGGTGTGGCCCCGCTCCTCCAGCACTGAGCTGCTGTGTTGGTGGGACCCCAGCGGGCATCCTGGGAGGAAGCAGAGGCAGGGGGTGAGATGAAGCCTGGAGTATTTGCAGGTGGTGGAACAGGGCTGGGTCTCAGTGCCCGTGCGCTGTGTCAGGAAGCGAGGTCAGCCCCCGGGCAGCACGTTCACCAAAAAACGCGCTGCAGAACTTGCGAGAGCTCTCGTGCATTCTCTGTGACATGCATTAAATCCAGCTTTACAACTGCCTGTGAAAAGACACCGTGTCTGGGATTTACAAAAAGGATCACTTGGCAAAACAGAGCGCTGGGCTGGGAGAGGAATTCAGCCCTGCCTTCATTGTCAGAGGGCCGTGTCCCAGCAGCCAGAACCAAGTGGCTGTCACCAGGGGGCTGGGGACCAGCGTGGGGGTTACAAACTGGGGTGAGTCTGGCTGTGTAGGAGAGGTGGCTGTTGGGCAGCGCTGATGAACCTCAAGCTGGCTTCGTGGCCCATCAGGCACAGTGCCACCCGAGCTGGGGCAGCAGGTGGAAAACACCTGGAAAACACTGGAGGATATTTTACTGTCCAGGCCAAATTTTTCTCCTGTTTTCAGCTCCCAGCAAGTCTGCACGTGTGCTTAGCCTCCTAGTACCAGACGTACTTCTGGGCCCCTTTCCTCTAAATAAAGCTAAGGCTTTCGCTGCCCTGGCTGTCACTGTTCTCCCCGTCTGGTGCTGTCACTCAGTCACCTGTCTGCTTTCATTTATTTCAATGCTTTAAAAAGGTTATGGGCCCACTCCCAGATGATGTAAAGTGCTAAAACTCCAGGCCATGCTCCAAAAACATCAAACTGCAGCTCAGGACAGGAGCTACACCCTTGGGCTTAGTTACCTAGGCCGAAGGAAAACAGAAACACTGTATGCAAAGCAAAAGATGGAAAAGAGCAGCTGAAGAGAATGGTTAAAAACATTGGTTATGTAAGGATTGTATAGCTATTATAGTTGCCTCACATATCCTTTTTTAAAAGCAAAGTGATCACAGCCAGATAAGTTAATAATTAAGGCTGACAAAAATATACCATTGTCCCAATAATAAGAAACTGCATGAATCTTATCAAGGATAAATGGGGGCATATTTAATATAGCTCAGCGTTATGCTGGTGGACCACAAATGCCCTTTTTTCACTAAGGAATGCTCGGTACAGAGCCGGGTCAGGAGCTGATTACTGCTACCTGTTAAGCCGTTTTGCCTCCCTCTCCGTTGCTCACCTTCTCTCAATCACAGCGGTGCCTTTGTCACAGCCCACGCTGCCAAGCAGCTCCCACAGCTGGAGGCTGAGCAGGAGGGAGCTGGGAAGAGGCTTTGGGAAGAGTCGTGCCCTGTTCCGTCCAGTGATGGGACATGTGTCATCTTGCAGCACTGATTCAGACTGAGAACTGGGCAAATAGACCAGTCCTCACCTCTGCAAGTACATGGCTGGTAAAGGTCTGTGCGTGGGAAGGTGACAACGGGATGGTTGTTCGGTTTCATGATACAAGAGATTCCTGTACAATATTTGATTATAGCAATCAACAAGACCGCAATTCCAGTACCTCCCAACACAACCTAAATGATATTTTCCTTCCTCCTGCAAACACACAAGTGTGACAGCCACAGAGCAGTGCCAGTGGGGAGCAGCGCCCATTCCTACACCCACGCTGCAACCTTGTGACCCCCAAAACAGCTCTGGGGGTGAGCACACAGCTCCTGTCTCCAGCCCGTGTTAAAACCTGGGCTCACTTCTCATGCCTTGAATACTGAGTTGCACTCACAGAATGGGTTTCTGTATCTTTCTGCCCTCTCCATCCACTGCAAGGCCCATTTATTTTTACAAAATCCTTAGCAAAGCCGGTCAGCCAGCAAGAAACCGTTGTCTTCCCAGAGCGATTAATTACCATTATCTCTAACACCACTAATAAGCTGTGAACTTTATTGCACTTGGGTGTCTGCATCCCGCGGAATGCAGATGAGGGCCGTGGTGCTGGCGGTGGCACAGTGAGTCACCAGGAGGAGACACATCCGTCCTGCATCGAGGCGAGCAGCAGTGAGAGCTGACAGCTGCCTGGCACAGTGGTAGTTACACCCCTGGGGAAGTGGAACTACACTCAATAAGACGAACAGCTGGACTAGCTCCTGGCTGAGGAAAGGACAGGGTAGGTTTGGGGAAGAGATTAACTGTCTGGGTCCTGGGAGATGGAGCAGAGAAGCACATCACTGTCTTGGGGGTCCTCAGGCAGAAGTTGCAGCCCTTTGTTTCCCAAGTTGTTATATTTGCAGGATTTAAAAAATGGTCTGCAGTTACCTAGAAACCTGAGTGAGGAGATGTAAATGCTCCTGTGAATGTTCCAGGTAAAAGCAAGGCAAGGCGTGCAGGGAGAAACATCAGCTCCTGCAGGGCCCACAGCTGCAGCTGGGCTTTCAAACAGCAGATAAAGCTCCTGGGCACTGCAGCACAGCTGGAGCAGCACCACTGCTGCTGGGTGGAAGCAGGTGACACTATTTGCAACTGAGACCACGTGACATGACGAGCAAAACCTCCAAAAAACCATCTACCACCTACACTCGTGGAAGAAACAGCTGCTCCCAAAGGCTTCACCACCTCTATCCCTCCGACTGCCAGGAGCTGCCCCAAATGCTCTGACCTGCAGGAGGGCTGCTCTGCCTGAGGGCACGTTTGTTTCCAGCCATATACCCCTCACACTGAGGAAAGGTGCTCCCTCTGCTTTCAGCCATTCCTTGCTTGCCACCTCAGGTCACCACGTCCAAAACACAAGTTCTGCAGCATTCACTGGCAACGTGATGTATCCCTCTGCAACCTCACAGCTCAGCACACCAGTGCTGGGAAAGGAAACCAGCAGTGGAGCCCCTAATGCTGAGGTCCTTGCACACTGCGGAAGCCAGAAGAGCTAGATGGCTGCTCCATCATTTTTCTAAAAATCACAATTAATGCTGCTTTTAAGCTTCTCTTTTGCATTTCTGTGTTGAAAAAAGGAAGAAAAGAGAGCCCACTACCTGATCTCTGGGTGCAGGGAGATGTGAAGGGATGTTTTGCCATAGGAACTGCAGCACCTGAAGCTGAGTGGTGGGTTGCACATGTATTGGCACAGCTGCCTCTTCCCAAAAACAGAGCCCAAACCTGAAAGGCACAGACTGTGCAAAGCCTCCCTGTAGCAACAACTTCCAGGAGCTCAAGAAAAGCTCTGCCTAAGGATCTAGCAGGGACATCTGGATTTAACTCTTCCCTTCTCCTGCCCCTTTTTAGAAAAATTTTAAATCCTTTGGTGGAAAGATATGCACTTACCATCCCTGGTTGCAAAATGGAAGCGTCCCCTGCAGGAATCCCATGGCTGTAACATGCCCACTTACGTACAACAGCACCAAGAGAAGACAGCACACTGGTCGGGTGCTGCTGTGCTTACACAAGTCCAGAATGAAACACAAGAGGAATTTCAGACCATTCCTCATCCATAAAGCCCTCCGTGGGTGAGTTCTTGGCACTTCTCCCTTCCCAGGGCTTCCCACCTCATGAGCCACGTTCCTCGGTTTGGTGCAGCTTTTCAGACTGCTGCTTAGGACACCACTGCCGTTAGATTAGTGTGTTACAGGCTTCAGAACACACAGGTTTTGGGGCCGAACCCTCACTAGATGATAGACATAGAAACTGCAGAAACCACTTCAGGAACAGATTCCACAACGGACTGAGCTGAGTGGAGCTTATACATGTCTTGTAATTCAGATCCAGTAAAAGCCATTAGAACTAAATAATAAAATATAAAAAGGGGATTTTGGAGTCAGTGAAGGTCTATTGGGCTTTTCCTGCTGCGTGGTCCCAAATCCTCTGGCTTCCATCAGAGCAGAACCAAAGAGAGAGCTGTGGCCTGTTGTGGGTTCAGCCCAAAACAAACCCGAGGGCACAGGTAAGATGTAGGACAAATACTTTCAAAGCTGAGATTTCCTTACTGGATTGAGTAGGAGTGGCTGAGCCAGTATATCAACAAGCACAACTAATTAGGCATTTAAGGAGGTGCAAATGAAGGCCAAGATAAGCAGCAGGAGGTTTCTCCCTCTCTGTGTGCAGGAACCCCTTCCCTCCCGCACATCCCCATGGCGGTGGCCCCTCAGCAGGCTGCACCCAGCTCTGCGGGGCCACCTGGGCAAGGTGGGCACCTCATGTCCCCTGGGGCTGTCAGGGCTCTTTGGTGGCTCCTCTATGGCCCCATGCAGGCACTGGGCACAGGTGGCTGGTCACTGATGGCCTGGCCCAGGGTGGGGACACTCCCGCCCCAGGCGTGAGGGAGGCTCCATGCCCTGGCTGAGGACCAGCCAGGTGCTCCTTAGGCCTCGCCATGGAGGGAGGAGGTGCAGACACCTCTGCTCCAGCCATGCTACCAGCGTGGCTATCAGAGGAATCTCATCTGGTGGGTCTGCACCTGCAGCTCTGCTCTTTAGGCCCTTCCTTGCAGGCTGTGACTGCATTTTGTGTAGACCCTACACAAATGGCTGCCCCTTTGAGTGCTTTCTCTTGGTGTTGTTTCCCCACAGGGCAAGAAATCACAGAGCAGCCCTGTGTGAGACTTTCTCAAGGCTTCCCAAGAGCTCCTCTCCATGCAGCAGTGCAGCGTGCTCCTACCTGGCAGTAAAGGCTTGGCACCCCACTGCACCCAGATTTACGGACCCGGTGCTCTGGTGCCAAGGGCTGTGACAGAGGGATGGGGCAGGAGGTCACACACACACAGAGGTGCTGAAAGTTCTGATTAATTTAGCCTGATCACACAGTGAAATTCACCGCTTTAGGCGCGATTTGCTGCAGCAGCAAAATGAGGGGAAGGGTGAATCAGGCCACAGCGGGAGGGAGGGCTGCGCTGCTGGAGCTGCAGCGAGGATCAGGCACAGCATCCCTACCTGGGGGAGGCAATTACTGGAACAATCGTTCACTGTTCCTTTGTTCCTGTTCTTGCAGGGGGTGTAACTGTCTTTCATAACTTTGTGTTATCTCTGCTGCGGTCTCACTGTGCATGGGAGATTTTACATACATCGCACAGAGATTCTGTGTCATGGAGAAGCCCTTTGTGCTGTGCCCCCCAGCTGGCCCTGGGCTGCAGGAGCAATGGTTTGGCATGGAGCAGCCTCTCACCACCTCTCTCTGCAGTCCCGTGCTAGGACGTGCATGCAGAGCCCCAAGCAAGCGTCACCTTGGAGTGCTCTGCTTCACCAAATCTCAGTTAAAAATAATACCCCAGCAGGTGATGAGCAGAACACGTGTCACTGTGCTCGAGCAGGGAGCTGGTGAATCACGGTGCCCGCGTTACTCACCGACAGCCAGCGCTGATGCAGGTGCCTGCAGCAGAGGATCCTGTCCAAACCAGATGGGGATCCAGGACCACAGCATGGAGAAGGACTGGGGTTTGCCATCACGAACTAGACCTTGAGGCACCAGCTTGGGGGACTGGCCAGCCTGTGCAAGCCAGCCCTCCTGGTGCCTCTGTTTCTCTGGCTCCATTTGTAACACTCCTATCCGCAAGCACAAGGGGCCCTGCACCCACAGTGCTCAGCCCAACAGCAGCTTTGCCCCTGCAGATAAACCCAGAGCTGCTTTTGAACCAGCAAGATGTGGAACTGCAGGCAGCACAGGAACAGCAGCCCAAGGTGCAGCTACAGCGTGGATGTGTCCATAAAAACACCTTTGTTGATGAGGTGCAGCTGTAGCTCAGGAGCAGCACAAGGGAGCTGTGAGGGTGCTCAGCAATCACAGAGCAGCGTGACAGCTGCTAATGGAATCTGCCTCCACCTGTGTGATTAGGCAGTATGCATAAATCCAGCTGCCAGTCACACAGCTCATCCCAAACCTTAGATCAGAACGCCCTCGGCTTGTTTAAAATCCAGCTATACCCACGCTTGCTGCAGAGCAAAAAGATCTGACTGTGGCATGGGAAAGGGGCACTCCAGTGAGAGAGAAGGATGGAATTCACAAAGTGGTGGGGATGCCCTTGTGCTGAAGTGTGGGTGCTGAAACCAGTGCCAGAGGGGTGTCCCACCCACAGGGTGCTGGTATCCCACCCGTAGGGTACCAGTGTCCCAGCCACACGGCAGTGATGCCCATTGGATGTCCCAGCCACAGGGCTGTCCTCTCCGCATCTCTAAGCTCTCTCTCTACGTTCCCCACCTCCTGCATCACAATGACCACTGAGGGCTGTACCCTCCCCATTCTCAGACCCACCCGCAGCACCACGCTAACCCAGCGTATCAACCCCCAACCCNGGGCCGGGCGGCGGCATGGGGACCGCGGGTCTCTTCCCCAGGGGGTGGCGGTGACTTTTACCGAGCGTTCCCCGAAGATCTGCGGGCAGGGGGCTGTGGGCTCTGCGTTGGGTCAGCCCTGCGAGCTGGGCAGCGTTGGGATGCTCTCAGAAACTTGGTTAGAGCGATGCTCCCGAGCGGTGCCACCCCCTGAGTGCCAACAACAACAACAGCAAACTCAGAGCGAGGCAGAAAGGGATCTCCTTAATGACACGCTCACGCCTCGGTGCGTCTCTCTGCTCCGGTGCCTGGTTAAAGGTCTCCGGCACACGGCGGAGGGATGGGTGGAAGGTGGGACCCCGCTGGCTGGAGCTGGGAGAGCTTCAAAACTCTTTTTTGTTTCTTGCATCTCTGGAAAAGAGTGTTTTTCTGAGTAAGGCTTGGTAGACCCTATGAATCACCATCTGCATAACTTTATATGGGGGATGCTATTCTCAGCATTTTGCTGGAAGTATGTAAACTATTAACCTCTGTATCTGTTTGTATATGCAACGCACAGATCTTTTTCCCGGGAACGCCTGTTTGGGAGCAGGGCCAGGGGGAGAAGGGACAGAGCACAGTGTGCCCAGGCGGGGGGACAGAGGGGCTGGGGAGGAGGCACCCCGGGGGCAGCCCCCATGGGACCAGCGCTGGGGGTGTGCAGTGGGGACCTGATGTGCAGCGCGGGGGCAGCCGGGATGCAGGCTCCTGTCTTCAAGTGGCCGATGTGCTGAGAAAAGCATCATGTGTTTGAAGGATTTCAAAAGATGCTCAGGGAGAGCTGTGCCAGCCCGAGGGGGGACAGGGAAAGCCCTGACAAGGGGACAGTGGTGATGCAGCCCGGAGCAGAACAGCTGCCCCCGCACAGGCACTGCTGGCGGGCTGCGGGAGCTCCCAGCCGCGCAGGTTTTGTCAGCAGAGAAGGGCTTATTCTCGAGCTGTCAATCTGCCACCTCCCAGAGGCTCTCCTCCGCCTCCCCACGCTGCCACTGCTCCCAGATGTGTGCAGTGCGGGGGCCGAATATTCCCCTCGCCTGAGTGGAGAACTGCAGCATCTCCCAGCCCTGACCCTGGAGGCAGGAGTCCCACATCTCAGCACGTGGGGAGGCTTCAGTCTGGGCTCTCAGCTCAGAGTACGATTTCCACACAGCTGGATGAGGAACTTCACCGGGAGGATCGGGGGCTTTTTCTTCTCTTTTGTTTAATGGTATTGACTGTAGAATTTCCAGGAAAACACAGTGCTCTGAAGGCAGCAGGATTCACACACCAGCAGTGGCCTTGTGCTCCCCTGAGCACCCACCACTTCCCACAGCTGCTCTGCTGCCTTCTGCTCACAGTTGTTTGGGGCTGGGGGGTGCTGACCCCCAACAATGTCTGATGGCATCCCTGAGCCGTCCCGAGCCCCTTCTCCACTCAGCTCAGTTCCTTTCCATTCAACGCACATCCCCTCACCTTGAGGGCAAGCTCTGGTTCATTTCAGGCCCAGACATGGCCTTCTGGCTGTGATGGGTGGCACTGGCTGCCTCCAGCCCTGGTGGCACTTTGGCCGTGTGACCACGGGCCAAGAGCCGAGCGTGCTGTCCGTGCTCCCAGTCCTGCGAATTTCCCAGCTCTCCTTTCTCCTCGGATTTCTTCATTAGAAGGAGATTAGATCAGATAGTTTTTCTTTCACTACAATTTCATTTCGCTTTCCACGTACTGAGCCCATCTGATAAATCGTGGCTCGACATAACCCAGTTCCACCCGCCCTTGGTCGCATGCACTCTGCAGGACCCGTGCTCCGAGCCCGGTGCTCTTTGCTTCCAGATTTCAGGGCACAGCTCAGCTCCCTGCTGCAGGAGGTGAGGAAGGGAGGAGGTGAGGCATGCGGGAACGGAGACCGAGCCCACCACGTTGTTGTCATTTTACTGACATTGAGGAAAAGGGATGTTTGGGGAGAGCTGCCCTGAGCTGGCAGCTGGAGCACCAACCTGCCTGGCCAGGCTCTGCCTCTCCGCTTTCTGCCCTCGTGCTTTGCAATGGTCTGAAACCCCTCTCACTTCTGGAACATCTCAGCATGGGACACCAGAGTGGGGGCAGTGAGAGCTGTGTTTTCTCAGCAGCCCCAGGTCTCGTGGGCCAAGCACTGCGGGGCTGATTCATGTCCAGCTTCAGATGAGAAAACACGTGCTGATAACGCTGAAGCGATGACATCTGAAATTTACATCTCTCCCCTGCCCTCCATAATAAGCCTCGCTTTGATCAGAAACCCAGCTGGCGTTTCTCCGAGTTTGGGAGGAAGTCTGGAACAGCCCCCACAGACAAGAGCTACGCGAGTCCCTGGAGCCGCCCCTGGGCTCCGCGGGCTGCGGTTCTCGTCTGCCTGGGTGGGAGCGCTGCGTTAGTTCTTGGAAACACTTGTATGGGAATTTTTGGGGTCCTAACTGGTGCCTGTCTTAGCTCTGCACCAGGGGCTCCCATGTGAGGTGGTGGAAATGCTCATGTTGGTGGTGGGTAGAAAGTGGAAGAGGACACTCAAGTGTGCAACCACCGTAGAGGTCCCGGCTCTGTGAACTTTTCTCCATCCCTGTGTCCCTCCTGACCCCTTTCTTGTGTTGCAGGCCGTGGGCTCTCATGCGTTATCTTGGCCTCTTCCCCTCCCAGCCGTGCTGAAACCCGAAGGATGGTGGCCGCCTCGTTCCGCTACGGCGTGACCATCACCGGGGCCGTGCTGCTGGTGACGGGGACGCTGTGCTTCGCCTGGTGGAGCGATGGGGAGGTGGGCGCGCCGGTGGGCAGCGGGGCTCCCCTCCTGCCTCCCCGCGAGGCCCAGGCGGTGCCCAGCTCCTCCAACGCGCTGCTGCGCTCCGTCAGCTTCTTCTGCTGCGGCATCGGCGGCATCCTGCTCCTCTTCGGGCTGCTGTGGTCTGTCAAAGCCAACACCAGGGTGGTGTCGCGGCGCTACCAGTACCGCTTCCCCCGCGACCTGCAGTACTTCACCGCGGAGCCCCCGGAGAAGTGGAACTGCAGGTGGGTGTGGGGATGCTGCTGCGTGCTCGGCTGCTGGACCCATCGCTCTGCTCCTGCCTCCCGAGCAGATGCCCTGCTGCATTAGCATCAACCCCTGCACACGCCGGCTGCTCCCACGCTGTGCTCATCCTCCCGCATCGCCGCACGCGGGCAGATGTCAGTGCAGGGCCATGAGCAGCAGGCTGCAGTGGTTCTCTGGCCAGCGGTGTTGGCCAGCCCCGTCCCCATGCACTGTGTGGGAGTTCTGTGACACCCTGCAGCACCTCGGCCAGTGCCATCCATCCCGGTGGCCGAAACCTCTGGTGTGGTCCTGCCGTGTGTTGGTTTTTTTTTCGACTCTAGTGGCCAGGATGGGTTTGTGCTGCTCTATAAAATGAGGGAGTTGGTGTTATCTGGAAGCAGAATCTTTACTAATAGGGGGTGAAAAGAAAACAGGAAAAAAATAATCCTCAGGTTGGCATGCAGGGAGGTGGGACTGCAGGCAGGGGACCTGATACGGAGCCTGGAGCCCTTGGCCCCGTGCACCTCTGCTGCTTGGTGGGGTCCTGGCACCTCTCCTGGGTGATCCACTGAGGCTCGTTCCCACTTCTTGATTTAGAAGCTTTTTGTTCAAAAAGTTTTTTCCAGAGGCGGCTCTGGCAGCAGAGCCAACAGCCCCTCCGCAGCGCTGCTTTGTGGGGCCACAGCAAAGGGCCCTGGGATAAATGGGGCTCTGAGGAAAAGCAGGACTAAGAGAGGAACTCTAAAAACATAAAACCATAAAAATTCTGTCGGGGTGGGAGGCAACATTCCTGGCTCCCCGGGGTTTTCAGTGCTCGCCTGAATATCTGCTGGGGCTGTGGTGCTGCGGCAGCCAGCAGGAAGGCTGCTGGGCATTGGCATCCTGCATGGGGGGGGCAAAGGTTGGGCAGAGGTTTTCCCTGTACACAAGCTGTGTTTGCTCAGCAAAGTGCGGCTGGACGCAGAGGGCTTGGGCGGGCACAGGGTGGGCTGGGACCACACTGAACCAGAACACCCAGCTCTCACCTGGCTGCTCGTGCAAACCAGGCGCTCGGCTCCCGGCAGCCCCCGTGCTATGGGGCTGTGGGTGGGGTTAGGCAGTGCTGAGGGTGCTCTTCTGCCCGTGGGGAGCAGTGTGGCACAGAACAGGGGCTGAGAGCCAGCGCCTGGGCTGTGCTACAGCCAGCAGCAGCCACACGTGCAGCTCTGGCCCCTGGTGCCAGGGGCGGCAGCTTGCCGGGCTGCATTTCCTCCTCCCTGATGAGAGGTCAATCAGCGCAGTGGGAACGGGGTGATGCTGCTTGTTGCAAGGTCTCACTGATGGTGCCCTTCCTCCTGCACGGCTCCCAGCCCTCCTGGTGCCAGGCAGTGGCTGACACAATCTCACCTTATCCCCAGGTGTGCAAAACCCACCCATGTACCATCCCCCATGCTCTGGATGATGGGGCAGTAGGATGCTCCAGTTGCCATGGGGCTGGGATGCTCCCATTATGGGCACTGGGAAAGTCCAGTTGATGGGTGCTGGGATGCTGCCATTGATAGAGCACTGGGATGCTCCAGTTGATGGGCACTGGGATGCTCCTGTTGATGGGTGTTGGGAAGATTCATTTGATGGTCACTGATGTTGATGGGCCCTGAGATGCTCCCATTGGTGGGATGCACTGCTGGGTGCCTTCTTCCCTTGCAGCTCCTGGGACGCCACCGCCATCCCCACCTATGAAGAAGCCCTGACCTGCAGACCCGCTCATGGCACCTTCCTCCATCCCGTGGCAAGCAAGGAGGAGCTGAACCCACCGCCGTACCGTGACCTGGAGGAGGAGGAGGATGAGCGCTGGCAGAGCAGCCGCCGCCGCAGCTCCTCCGACAGCGCCTTGTTCCGCCCCAGCCCCTCCTGGCTGGAGACCCAGGGCCCCGGGGGGCCTCAGGCAACACCACCCCCCAGCTACGAGCACATCAGCGTCCGGAATGTCTGACTGAGCCCCGTCCTTCCCCGGGGGAGAGCAGGGGGGGTGTGGGGATGTCCCACTTTCCAAGTGACCACCTCGGGGCCACGAGTCCTGGAGGCGATGCGTTTGGAGCAACGTGGGAAGCTGGCATGTCGAAAGCCTTCGTGTTTTTAATAAAACCACTGCTGGTTGCAAACGCTTGGTGTTTCAGAGCATGCAGAAACCCAGCTGCCATGCCTGATCCTGTGAGTTCCTCTGCTCTACACCTCTCCAGTGCCCCTTCCATCCTCATGCGTCCCTCCCACCCTGTTTTCCCTGCTTGCTGCCTCCCCACGCCTCGCTTCATCCTGTTCGGAAATGCTCAGTGGCTCGTGCGTGCCCTCAGTGCATCCATGTGCATTTACCATGTCAGGCAGCATCCTATAGAAACACCCGGGGCTGCTCAGCCCCCTGCCCTCAGCGAGCAGCTTCACATCTGTGCCCAGCGCGGAACATAATCCCGCTGCTGCCAGGAGCACAGTTTGGGGTGGGTGGGTGCATCCCGGAGAGCTCTGCAGTGCCCTGAGACCCCTGAAGGGCTGCAAGTGGCCGTGGAGCCACAGCAAAATATGTTACATTATTTACCTGTATACCCATACACCTATGCCTATATACCTATATACCCATGCCTATACACCTACGTACTCATATACCCATATACCTATATACCCATACACCCATGCCTATGTACCCCGATACCCAGATACTCAGATACCCATATATCATATTCCTATATACCCATATACCTATACATCTGTATACCTATACACCTCTACACCCACATGATATACCCATACATATAATTTAATACTTTGAGGCTGAGGATTTGCCCCACTGCTGACTCTGCAGGGGCTGACCCCACTGGGCAGCCCCATTATTTCTCCCAGGATGACTCAGTCCCTGCGGGGCCATCACCTTTCTGACCCCGTCCCCACTGCGCTGCCCCTCCCTCGGCCCCGTCCCCATCCGCGTGCCCGCAGGGAAGGTTGGCCAGGCACGTGCCGGGCAGCTTCACTGGAGTGTGAACAGCGGGCCGGTGTTTGCATTCATTACAAACCCATTAAAACTGGCTGGCTCAGCCCTGGGCAGGGCCAGCCCCGTGCAGCAGCCTCCGGAGAGAGAAACCACCCCTCGCCCGCCCCGGGAGGAGCGCTCAGCACAGGGCTCCCGGTGTCCGCCCTCTCCATGGCCGAGGAGAAGACGTTTCGCTACGGCTTCATCATGCTGGGCTTCTTCCTGGTGATGACGGGGATGTTCATCATGAGCGTGGAGAAGCCGCAGATCTACATCACCTTCTGCGTGGGGGGCATCCTGCTCATCGGCGTGGGCATCACCTGGAGCATGTGCCAGTGCTACCCCAGGGTAAGGCGTGGGCTGGGAGCTTGCTGGGCACTTTTGGGGGAGTTTTTGGAAGCTCGGGGTGAGGACATCAAGGTGTGGGAGCCTGGGAACAGCCCCAAGCACGGCTGAGACCCACGAGTCTCCTTGGCAGAGGGCACAGCGGGGCGGCTGCGTCCCTCCTGGGGACATGGCCCTGGCACAAAGGGCTTTTTTCCAAGCACACTTTGCTCTCCAAGCAGACACAGCGGTGCTGCTCGGGGCGGTGCAGAACTACCCTTCCACAGCCAGGTTGCAGCGAAGGGCTGGGGGCTGCTGGTACCCCCTGTGCCCAGTGCACCCCACAGGCTCTGCCCTTCTCCCCCCCAGGTGACGTTCATCCCCGTGCACCCCGAGGCCGAGCAGTTCCTGGATCACAAAGCCACGCTGCTGCCGGAGAAGGGGACGCTCTGGTAGGTGCTGGAGCTGCAGTTGGGCTCTTGGTGAGGGTCTCCTGTGCCTGCCCTGGGAACAAGGGCACACTGGGGACAGCACTGCAGGACAACCCAAAAAGCAGCAGGGGATGGGGTGGGGGCAGAGCTTGCTGGGCCCCCAGCCCCATGCCTGCAGCTGGGTCCCTGCATGCACCCTGCCACTGGCATGTGTGGTCCTGGCGTGTGTCCCCGAGCATCCCCAGCGCCGTGGGGCTGTGCTGGCTCCTGCCTGACCCCTGCCCACAGCCCGCAGGCTGCCTACAGCAGTGCCTATGAGAAGAGCCTGCCTTCCTACGAGCAGATCCAGGAGCAGGAGGCAGCGCAGCCCCGGCCCCGCAGCCGCTCGCAGCCGGCCATGCAGGCGAAAGCAGAGGTGCACCGGGAGCTGGGGGCATCCCGAGAGCCCCCCCAGGAGCCGACCCCTCGGCCGGAGCCCAGCAGTTGGTAGGTGATGCCCATGGGCTTGGGGTGGGACGTGGTGAAACCGGTGGGGGGTCATAGAATCATAGACAGAATCATTTCTGGCCAACCCAACGCCAGGACCCACAGCATCCAGCCTGGGGGGAGCACCCCATGAACCCCACTGTTGCCTTCACCCCGCTCTGTCCCCACAGCCCCCCCCGGCCACCCCCAGGGCCGGCACCACTGGTGTCCCTCCTGGAGGACATGGACACGGCCTCGCTGGAGGGCTCTGTGCCCAGCAGCCCTGCACCTCCCCCCAGCTCATTGGGGCGGGGAGAGCACCCCGGCTCCCCCCGAAAAGCCACTGGGGAGGTGGACGATCTCTACTATGGGCTGGGAGAGGGCTCGGATGCTCAGCTCGAGGAGAGCGATCGCCTATTTGAGCTGGAGAACTGAGGTTGCCGAGGGATGGCTGCGTGGCATGGAGCTGTCACATGGAGGGGACCCCCAAAATGTGGCCCTGGCACCCACCTGGCTGCGGGGTGGCAGCAGAACGCCGGCAGGACCCGGGCTGAGGATGTGCCCAGGAAGCAGCGTGGCGGTGCTGCTCCGTCTGGGCTCAGCGTTCGGTAGGCAGCGGTGCTCCAGTCCCAATGGGTTTGGTGAGGTGGGGGGGTTGGCAGAGCCCTCTTCCCATTTATCACCCCCCCACACCTGGAATTAAAGCCAAATTCTGAGGCTCCCACAGCCGACAGCCATCTTGTTTGCGCCCTGGGAATGCAGATGGGACAATGTGGGGGGCAATGGGGTGTCCCCACCTCCTGCACTGGGAACAGCCCACAAGGGTCTGGCAGAGCCCAAAGCCGGGGCCGTGTGGTCCCAACCACAATGCTGCTCTGGGGTCACTGTGCTGGGCACAGTCCGTTGCCTTTACACGCAGCGCTGTGTGCAGCAGGGACGCGCTCGGGATGCCGGCAGTTCCCAGCACAGCACATGGAACACCTCCTCCCAGGGCTCCATGCCCATCCCGGCACCGCTCTGCCCTCTGCTCCCACCTCTGCAAGGTGACAGAGGGGCAGGTGGCACCTCCAGAGCTTTGTTTGGGGTCAGCAGAGCCGGGGGCGGGTGGGGAGCGAGCGGCTGTTGGCTAAACACCGGCACAGGAGGAAGTGCTGCACAGTGTCTGCCCTCAGCCTTTCCAGGAATAGACGTGGCCACGTCCCTCTGCAGCTCGGGGCAGCCCTGGGGTGGGGCAGAGCTCACATTCAATCATGGAGCTCATTGAGACCCCAGAGCCTGTCCCTACCTCATGTCACAGGGGTTCAGCACCGCGTTTGGCAGAAGCAGAGCCACTGCGGAGCGCATCCCACCAGGGCGGAGGTGGGGTCCCTCTGTCTCCCCACAAAACGCAGCGCTCCCAAGGCACAGGGGGGCCGGGGCCCACGCTCCCAGCCCCACAGCTCGGTTAAACATTGCAGGACATGGGGCATTCCTGCATGAAATTAAGGGCTCCACGAACCCAGGGCCCAGCGTGCAGGGACGTGGGGTGGGCATGGGCAGCACGGAGTCCCTATGGTGCCACTGCCCCATGGGGTCACTGCCCTGAGCCCCAGCACCAACATGGCTGCATGGTGTGTGCCTCAGTTTCCCCATGCCCATTCCCTGCATTGTGCAGACACAGTTAACCCCAGCAGTGCCGCACGGACACTCTCCTTTGCTGCTCAGGGTGTGGAGTTTTGCACCCAGGATTTCTTCACAGCCCTCCTCAGAGCTCTGACACTGCTGAACCCACTGGGGATGCAGTTATGGGCCTTCTGAGTGCCTTCTGCCCCAGAATTGTACAGCACCAGTGGTGTAGTGGTATCATGCAAGATTCCCATTCTTGCGACCCGGGTTCGATTCCCGGCTGGTGCACACTCAAATGTTTGTTTCCAAAGCCTGTATGAGATTCCCGCGATGCTTCTAAGGGCCATAGATAGCAGTGGTTTTCTTCCTATTTTTTCTTTTCTTTTTTTTTCTGTTTTTTTTTCCCTGTGAACCAGATCAGTCTTCTGCAAGGTTTTGGCTATTTCTATTTTCCTTTTTTGTCCTTCCCACCCCCATCTGTCCCCACACGCCCTCTTTCCCCTCCCCCGAGCTCCGCCGTCGGGGCCGCAGCGGCCGCGGCTCGAAGTTCCCCCGGGGGCGGCCCCGGGCCCCGTCCCCGCCGTCACCCATCCCCGTAAGGACGAAGCACGTGTGAGCTCCGCGGGGCAGGAAAATAGCTCGGAAAAACGTCCCCAAAGAGCCGGGGGAGCCGGTGGGAGGGGAGATGGGAGCAGGAGGCTGAGAGCTGCGGGAGGGCACCGGAAAAATAAAATAAATCCGTATCTGGAACGTGTGACGGCTCAGTGCGAAATGCCCAGATGGGATTAGAGGCGTCCGTGGAAATCCACCGCCGAACGGAGCCGCGAGAAGCACGCAGAAGCCCTCGGCCCCTTCCCCACAAAGAGCCCTTCAGCGTCCGCGCTCCGCTCGCCGCGGTCCCCAGCGCTGCGCGGAGCTCCGGGGGTGATGCGGGGTAAATAGGGCTCCGGCGGGGGGAGGGGGGGGGTCCGCTCCGCGCTGCCGGCCCCGGGGGCTCCGTTAATGGTTAACCCGCCCCGGTGGTCCGATGGGGCCGGCGGTGGCGTGATCCGCGCCCGCCCCGCAGCGCCGGGCACAGCCGCGGGTGCGCAGCGGCTCCGCGCTCCGGGGGCTCCCAGGTGCCGAGGTGCCGAGCTCCGAGGTTCAGAGCTCCGCGGCTCCGCGCTCCGTGGGCTCTGAGCTCCGCGGTCCCCAGCTCCGAGAGGCTCCGAGCTCCGGGGACTCCGGGGACTCCGCGCTCCGGGAGGCTGCGCGCTCCGCAGTTCCCAGCTCCGCGCTCCAGGGCTCCGAGCTCCCCAGCTCCGCAGTTCCCATCCCGTGGCAGCAGCGGTGCCATGCTCCCCCGGGCACTGGTGCTGCCCCTGGCTCTGGCTCTGGCTCTGACGGCGTCGGCGGAGCTGGCAGAGGAGCTGGTGCAGGCGCTGAGCACAGCCGACGATGCTGCAGAGGCCGTCGGGGCTGCCCGCTCGGTGCCTGCTGCCTTCCACCGGGCTGCCAAGGTGAGCAGCGGGGCGGTGAGGTCAGGGGGCATCCCCGGAGCCATGCATCCCTCGTGCTCTCCGCTCTCTGCAGCCATCGTGGCGGCTGCCCGGGCGCTACGTGGTGGTGCTGCGGGCAGGAAGCGGTGAGGCCGAGGTGCGGGGCACGGCGCGGGCACTGCAGGCACGGGCAGCACGGCGAGGGTACCTGAGCGAGGTGCTGCACGTCTTCCACCTCCTGCCCGCCTTCCTGGTGAAGATGAGCAGCGACGTCCTGGACGTGGTACGAGTGTCACCCATCCATGGTGGCTCCATGGGGATGGGTTGCAGTTGGCATCTCCACCCCATGGAGCTTTGCTGAAGGCTTTGGAAGCCACCAGGGTGCAACCTGGAGGTGAGGGACGATGCGCTGTGTCCCCGCAGGCGCTGAAGCTGCCGCATGTGGAGTATGTCGAGGAGGACGCGTACGTCTTTGCCCAGAGCATCCCCTGGAACCTGGGCAGGATCATGCTGCCACGACCCAGCGCGGGCACCTACAGCCCTCCCAGTGAGCGCGGGAATTCGGGAAAGGTCCCATCCCCTGCTGCTGCAGCTCCGGGGCTCCCATCCCCGTTCAGGGAGCGTCCCATGAGTTCTGTGCTGATGGCCCATTGCCTCCCCCCTGGGCAGATACAGGCGACAAGGTGGAGGTCTACCTGCTGGACACCAGCGTGCAGAGCGGCCACCGGGAGATCGAGGGCAGGGTGCTCGTCACCGACTTCGAGAACGTCCCCGAGGAGGACGGCACCCGCTTCCACAGGCAGGTGAGCCCGGCTGCATGTCCCCACTCCTTTCTTGCAGCTCTTCTCCTTCTGTGATGCGTATTTTTTATCATCTTCCACCCCTCCCAGGTTGGATATTAGGAAAAAATTCTTAGAGCACTGGGACAGGCTGCCCAGGGAGGTGGTGGGGTCACCGTTCCTGGAGGTGCTCAGGAAACGTGGAGATGTGGCACGTGGGGACATGGTCATGGTGGGGACAGAGGTCACTGGGCTGACGGTTGGACTCGGTGACCCTAGAGGTCTTTTCCAACTTTAATGACTCTATGATTCTGTCCATGACTCCATGATCCCAAAAGATTTTTAAGGATGGTTCTGCAGTGGGATCCGCATGCACAAGGGGAGGGTGTGGAGGGCACTGGGGTGTTGCACTGCTGCTCTGCTGCGATGGGTCAGGGCATAAAACCATCCTGGGCCAGGCCAGCAAGTGTGACAGCCACGGGACGCACATGGCCGGGGTGCTGAGCGGGCGCGATGCTGGCGTGGCCACAGGCACACACATCCACAGCCTCCGCGTGCTGAACTGCCAGGGGAAGGGCACGGTCAGCGGGACGCTCACCGGTGAGTGCCGGCCGGGAGAGGCAGTGCCCTATGCCACCCGCCTCGGCCCTGCGCTGCCATCATCCCCGTCCCTCATCTCGTCCCCCAGGCCTGGAGTTTGTCAGGACATCGCTGGAGGCTCAGCCCCACACACCACTGGTGCTGCTGCTGCCCTTTGCTGGCTCCCACAGCCGCGTGCTGAACGCCGGCTGCCGGCAGATGGCACAGCTGGGGGCAGTGATGGTCGCGGCCGCCGGGAACTACAAGGACGATGCCTGCCTGTATTCACCAGCCTCTGAGCCAGAGGTATGCGCTGGGTGGCTTCCTGAGGTGTGGGGACATGTGGGGACATGCTGCCACCTCCCCTGGCTCAGCCACTCCAGCACCGAACCATCTGTGTCCCCTTTGTTGCAGGTGATCACGGTCGGGGCGACCAACAGCCAGGACCAGCCGGCCTCCATCGGCACGCTGGGCACCAACTTTGGCCGCTGTGTCGACCTCTTTGCCCCGGGGGACGACATCGTCGGCGCCTCCAGCGACTGCAGCACCTGCTTCACGGCACAGAGCGGCACCTCACAGGCAGCCGCACACGTGGCAGGCGAGCGGGGTGCTGGGGTGGGAGGTGTTTGGTGGTTGTTTTTGGCACATTTGGCTTGTTTGGGTGCATGACCCATGGGGATGATGGGCTACAGGGAGTTCTCTCCTGTTGCCTCCTTTGGTCCTGTTGTCCCCTTCCTGAATCCTATTGCAGTGGGTACACCTGGGGACCTCAGCCCAGCCCTGTGTTGTGCCCACATCTCTCTGGAGCCCTCCAGTTCTCACCTCGTCCCCTCGGCTCCCGGCAGGCATGGCGGCCATGCTGCTCAGCGCCGAGCCCCACCTGAGCCTGGCCGAGCTCCGGCAGCGCCTCCTGCACTCGGCCACCAAGAACACCATCGACGCGGCCTGGTTCCCCGAGGAGCAGCGGCTGCAGACCCCCACCAGCGTGGCGGGGCTGCCTGCCCAGTTGGGCACAGGTGAAGGCCTTTGGGGTGGTGGAGCCCGAGCCGGGCCCTGGTGCGGCCAGGGGCTGATGGCTCTTGTCCCGTTGCAGACGAGCAGCTGCTGTGCCGCTCGGTGTGGTCGGCACGCTCAGGGCTCACCCGGCACGCCACGGCCGTGGCTCGCTGTGCCGACGCCGAGGAGATGCTGGGCTGCTCCAGCTTCTCGCACAGCGGCCGGCGGCGGGGCGAGCACATGGAGGTGAGGCACCACGCAGCCACGCGGCACCCAGTGGTGCTGCCTGTGGGACGTGTCCCGGTGACGCTGTGCTCTCGACCGCAGGACAAGGAGGGGCGGAAGCAGTGCGTGGCCCACAACGCGTTCCGGGGAGGAGGGGTCTACGCCATCGCCAGGTGCTGCACGTGGCCCAGGGCCCAGTGCCGGATCAACGCCAGCGCGTGGGATGCGGCGGGGGCCGGCTGCTCCCTGCAGGACCACGTGCTGACCGGTAACGCCTGATAACGCGGCCTGTGGGCCTGTGGGTGGCCACCTGCCCATGGCAGGGGTTGGAACTGGATGGTCTTTGAGGTCCCTTCCAACCCAACCATGCTATGATTGGGGCGCAGGGCCACCCCTGAGCACTCTGCTCCAATGTCCCCCGTTCCCGGGCAGGCTGCACCTTCCACTCCCCCGGCACAGCGCTGGGTGATGGCGGCAGGCTCATGCTGGGGCCGGGCAGCAGGCCCAGCCACTGCGCCGTGGGGCCGGAGGTGATGGCACACGCGTCCTGCTGCCCCGCTGCCGGGCTGGAGTGCCGCGTGAAGGAGCACGCGCCCCAGGGCTCCGCCGAGAAGGTAGGGAGGGGACACGCTGCTTGGTGGCGGTGCGGCTGTCACCTCTGTTGTCACCCTGCTGCTGTGCTGGGGCTCTGGGTGGTTCGGGGGCTGTGTCCCAGTCACGCAGCAGCAAGGCGCAGCCATTTTGTGGCGTCACACCACCACCTCTCCCTGTGTCCCGGGCACCACCGGTGACCCACGGAGGTGACACCCTTCCCCTGCTAGGTGACCGTGACCTGTGACGACGGCTGGACGCTGACAGGCTGCAGTGCCCGCTCGCAGGGCCCCGGCACCTTGGGGGCCTACGCCGTGGATGACAGCTGTGTGGCAGCGAGTGCTGCCAGCAGCCGGGTGGCCGCTGCCATCGCTATTTGCTGCCGGAGCCGGCAGTAGGGACGGGCTGAGTGCTCACGGGTGACAGCCCATCACCGGGATGTGACAGAGTGGGCTGTGGCCTGTGTGGGGCTCAGGGGAAGGCAATGCCATGGGATCCCATCTGCACAGCCTGGCTGAGCCCTGCGGTATGAGCTCGGGGCAGCTCGCCAGGCCCCGCTGCCTTTCCCAGCCACGTTTGTGTACATTTCTATACGTGACTGGCTGTATAAGCTGTTTGTGTTGTCACACAGCGTATGGCAAAACCCCTGCCTTTCTAGGAACAACAGCAAAGTGAGGATTGCTCCTTTCTGTCCTTAGATTTCAGCTAATTTCACACCTGACAAAATGTAGTCGAGCCATTTTGGGTGGTTTTAGAACTGCCCTCTCATGTACATGGGAGACTTCTTTCCTTTTTAAGCCAACGTGAGGGTTCTAGTTCTAAGTTTGCTTACTTAATTAATTAGATTTTAATTAATTCTGCATTGCTACAGAATCAGCTGCTGCTCTGTTCGTGTGGTTTGGTTGTTGAGTCAGTCGCTGACCCGCGGGTGTTACGCGTGTCAATGGTTTCCCTTCCAGAGCTTCCCACGCCACGTAGAACCAGCTGCGATCCCTTTTCTAAAAAAAAATGAAAGAAAATCTTTCATAGTGCTTCAGTTTTTACGTTTGTACCTTAAATATTTATTTGGAGTTTTGTAAATAAACCTTTTATTAATGTCTTTTAAGAATAAAATTCCTGGAGCAGTGCTTAGTGGATACGACCCCCGGTCTGGCTTCACGTCCTTCCCCAGGGGCAGGTGTCACACACCTGCACCGCTGTCCCAAATGAGCTCTGCTTCGTTAGCAACACAGCCACCATCTCCGGGACAGAGCCCACGCACATGCAGGAACAGCACAAGTTTGTTTTTAAAACAGCGTTGGCGTGCAAGAGCTTCCAGTTGTGGCAACAAAGCGTCACCCAGTTCGGGAAACGCGCCCTTGAGCCTTCTGCTGCTGTTGCTATAAACACCAGGAGTCACACGGGGCGGGCTGGGCCCCAGCAGGAGGTGAGAACCCCAGTGCAGAGATGAGATGCTACTCCAGCCTCAGTTGGCAATAGGACACCTGGTGGGAAGCAGCACTTCGAAAGGTTTAAACAATTTCTGACTCTTTACCTAAAGACAGCAAAAGCCCAGCTGTAATCTAAACATGCAATTACATAACGTGTGTATATAATTACAACCCATCACTTTATCAGCCACAAACTCAATTTCACAAGGGGGGAGAAAAAAAGAGAGGGCTGTTAGCCTAAGAGCTCTGACACAGCTGGCAATTCTCAGATCAGAGGTATGAGATCCTCACGAGGCTGCAGCCTCTCCGATGCACAGCAGCCGCTTCTGTGCTGGCTCCCGGCAGGAGCTGCAGGGATGCTGGCGTGGCAGCGAGCCAGGTGCAGCTCTCACGGCTCAGCTCAAGCGTGCTCGTGTAAGCCCGGTGAAGGGAAACGATATGGAATCAAGATTAGCCCTCGCTCAGTATCTGTGTGTGGGTAGGCGGAAAGATTGGCCCTATTTGTTCCGGAGATCAAACTATAAAATGGCAAAGTGAACCTGAAGGATTCTGAGCTCCCGTGGAAGGAAAGGCAGAAAACCTTCCCACTTCGCTGCTAACACGAGTGAGATCAGAAGCTGGAAAAATGCTGGTTGAGGGGAAAGCACTGGAGCACAAGTGCACTGCACTGTGTTTAACTGCATGGCCACAACTTAGTCCCTAAATCTGGGAGAGCATCGGGACAGCAAGCAGCACAGGGACAGCCTTTGGGTCCTGGCCTAACTCTCAGGACCAGCACAAAACATTCATTTGTTGGGGCTAGGGGCTATGGCTCCCCGTGCCCCTTCCTCTGTCCCAGTGGCAGCCTGTGCTGTGGTCACAGACTGGTGTCAAGCAAAGACCACTTTGATAAGGGGATCTTAGGAAACAGGGAAGGCAAGACTTGGGGAAAAACAAAAACCAAACACTGCAGGTATTAAAACACAGCAGCACGTCTGCTGCTTCATCTGTCTCTCAGGAGAAGGAAAAATGATGCCAGGCAAGCTCAGATGTCCTTAGATGGAACACAAAGGCACCTGCCAGGAGGGCACTGTTGCCCCATCTCTTGCTGTTGCTGCAGCCTCGAGCTTTGCTTGCAAAGGCAGGCAGAAGGCAGCACAGCTTTCTGTACCACTCACCAACTGACAAGGCAGTATCACCGTTAGTCTAGATCTGCTAATCTTGCTGTCTGACACGCAGAAGCTGGTCTAATCCATGACTGCGAGCGTAGCTAGGGTAAATCATTCTGATAAGGTCAGGAGAGAAACTGTGTGCAGATACTGATCTGACAGGCACCAGAACGTGCCCCAGATTAAGGCTAAGCAGCAGCACAGCTCCGGAGGCCATGCAGCTGCTTTGGTTTACCCGGGGCAGGTGCCAGTAAGCAGGGTAACCTCTCAGAGCCCATTATCTGGAGGACCAGATAAATAAGTTTCAAGATAAGAGGATCCACAAGACAACAGTGTAGTGCATTGTGCAGTCTAAAGATTACACTAGTTTTCTGTGAAAGGAATAACTTTATTCCATTGACCAGGAATCCCAAGACTGTTCATCAAGACTGCCTATTTTTCCAGTGCCAAATGTTCATGTATTAATCGGACAATATCTCCCCAAATGCTCACAGGCAGGCTGTGGCTGCTCTTCACTGAACATTGTGTAAGCTGTATAAAAACATTTTCATCCAAAAAGATTGGCAGTAAAAATTACAACATAGAAATGCATCACAATTTACACAAAAACTAGTTTTGTTGAACTCTATTTTCCAAAAAAATAATCTTCAGCAGGTTCAAATGACAGCAGCTGGAAACCAAAATAATTGACCAAGTATCATCTTATTGCAAATTATAACCATCGACTTTGTACAAGCGTGAGCAGAACCATGAAAAAGTTTGTATTGGTTTCAAGTATACAGTGGTGATGAGCCATCCTGATGCAGTTCTCCCATCAACGCTTCTCTGGGCATGCAGTAATCGAGGACGTTGTTTCCATAGGAAATAACAGGAACCTGAAGTGACAAGTGGTGCCAACCCATAGGAACGTTACCAGCTTCTTCCATCGCCATCACCGCTGTGTACTGACTGCTTGTGAAGATTTATGGCCCGTTACAAAGCATTGCGGATGGGGGAAGGAAGAAGGGGTGTCTGTAAGAAACGATTCATTCGAAACCAATTTAAAACACCACATTTAAAATGTCCCAGCACATTATCAGAAACATTTATAAAATGCTAAACTTTGCCATGTGTCTATGAAGACATTGTTTGGGAAAAGAAAAAGTGAGATATTCACTACAATGCCACCCTTGCTTCTTTGCACACGCAATTTACGACAACAGTTCTCTTAACCTGCAATAAGTTATAAAGCTGTACAGCTGAAATCACATCGGATGTTTGCTTCCAACAGTGAAATGACTGGTTAATTTCAATATTAGTGCACAACAGTGAAAAGCTGTCTGCTGCTGCTTGGTTCGGCAACAGTATGTAGAAAGAAAAAAAGGCACTTTTTGGCTGGTTGTGCCTTTAACTTGGCAAATTTGTCTATTCTGGAGGTACCCAGGCACTCCTTGAGACACCCCCCGTTTCTGTGCATGTTTGTTTACATAATTTTTAAAGTAAGGCAGAATCCATAAATAAAGGCAAAAAGCAGTGCAGAAAACGTGACAAACAAAATGTACAAAATATGAAGTTAGTTGGCACAAAAGAAGCTAGTATCCAGAACCAGAAGTCACTGAACTAAATTTGATATGGAAAACAAAACTGTGCTCAAATCATCCCAACTGGTTTCCAGTTGTTTAAGAGCAAATCAAAAAAGCTGTGATATTTTAAGTGTTGCCTGGTCAAGTGAAAACACAAAGCCAAATCATTCTTTCCCCGTGTTAAAATTGCTATAGAATCTGCACAACAGTGTCCCCAACCTCAATCAAGGAATTATTCATCATATACAACCAATACCAACTTTCTCAGTAATTTCAAAGCATAAGCAAGTGATTGCAGGTCACATGATTGAGACTACGTTTGATTCAATATGTCTCCAAAGGTTACGAAAAAAAAAAATGTAATGAGTAAAACTGCAACAGAATTCCATTTTAAAGTGCTTTTTTTCTTTTAAACTACTTATTAACTTTTTTTTAAACCCACCAACATCCTTTGATAAACACTTGCATACCTAGAGAACAAAGCTTTTCATTTATGGCCCTTCTCAGCTGTCTGTGGTTTTAGGAAGGGTACCAAAAAGACAACCCATTCTAGAACTCCTTGACCAAACCATTCTGTAAGGAGTCACTCTCCTTGCAGAGCAACCTACTGATCCTTCTGATAAAGAGCTTTACAAATGAGCAGGGAGACATATTAAATACAGAAGTCCTTATGTAAACCAATTCTTTAACTAATATTTTACAATGAAATGTAAGTCATCACACATCTTTACAGAAATTTGAATATTCCTATTCAATATTATCAGAAAGATTAAAAATTTGCCCTCCATACATAAGGGCAGTCTGGTTTTTCTCTGTATAAAAACCAAAAGAATTTTTTTTGCAGCATCACAGAAAAGCAACAGTTTTACATTCACTCATTTAATGTTCACATAAAAATTCAACCACTAGCGTTTGTGTATTTGATAAAATCTTCTTGAGAAAAAATGTTGTCGGTGTCTGGACTTTCATAAGCTACTGCAGGTGAAGATGCAGCCTTCTAAAGCATTCATCCATCTGAAGCCTTTGTGGCTAAACAATGCTTTTAGCTTTCAGGGAAACAACCTTCTCCAGCATTGCCACTGACTCTTCTCTTCCAGACTCTTCTAACAGCGTAAGCAATAGGACTCCAGTTTCAACAGGTACCAGGCATTCAAAGTTTGAGTTGATTTGTTCTTGGGTTCATGGGTATCCTTTAGGGGTCAACATCATCAAGGTCACTTTTAGTCTCACCAATCATCATAGGAGACTCTGAGCCCTTTCAATACACACAAGGGGTGGGGGGAGAAAGATACGGTTCGTTATTTTTCATCAGGCACACAATTATTGTGACTACATTCAGCGATGGTTCTGACCCAACCCTAGAAACAAGCTGTCCAACAGAGCAATGCGACAGATGACAACGTGCCCTTATTTAATTGCTACCTGCTGTAGATGTCTGTCTCCGTTCTCGTTGGCTGGACTACTTTCTGACCCATTGCTGCTTCCAGACTGATCTTTCTCGTTCAGCAAGGCTGTGGCATAGGCCAGCGTGTCCTGATTTGGAAACAGTTCAAGTGTCAGAAGCCCTGGTGATATCTTCATTTTATAACCACTTCCCCCCCCCCAAGCTGATTTTAAAACAATATAGCTGCTGTAGAGAGATAGCTGAGTCACCACAGGTAATAGTAAGGGTTAATTTCTACAGAAACCACAAGATTTAGGCTTGTCAGGTAGGAACAGTATTAAGCACAGTGGAATATGGTAAAGTTGACAAAACTACAGCTGCTAACTGAACAGCAAGAGGGGAAATAAAACAAGTTTAACACCGAGTCCCAGGACTGACACACATACCTGCGCCGAAATGGTGCGCTGGAAGGTTTTTGCAGTTGATGTTTCATTGGATACGTTACTCTGTGGAGCCCAGTAATGTTCAGACATCTGCATAAAAAACCAAGAGAGCCACAAAACTGCAGTATGAATTTTAAATGTGTAAAGCCTCATAAACCCGTGATGAGACAAACCAGCAAGTCTGGAACAAGCTTCCTGAATCCTTTGTCAATAAGCTGGAGATTTGAGATACAGACAGATGTGGACTTCTGTTGCAGCCAAGTACAGTTTCAGAGATTACTGCCCCTCAGCTGAAATCTAGTAATCAATTAGGTGATTCTGTAAGAAATCCACTCCTTTAGGCATTCTCTTGCATCAATATGCAGGCAAAAAAGTGAAAACTTCCAACAGCACTGAAAGCTTCCCACATGGCAAAGAATGATCGTCATTACGACCATCCACTCTTGGTTACATTTACTGCACAAACAGCTGAATTTGAAAAACATGGCAGCTTACTGAAGTTCCTGAATGCACCAGATATAACTTCATCCAAGCTCTCCTCATAAAAAATAAAGCAGCTTGTGTTTTTGTCTTATGCCAACTCAGAGTTGAACAGAGAATGGAAGTTTCATAATTCTCACTGTAAATAAAGTGACAATTTCTCCATAAGGTTAGAGCCAAATTACCTTTTTCTGTAGCCACTGTACAGCCCAACTCCAGTGGTGGGAATTCTCCTTGAAATAATCTTTTGCAGTAGGGCACCTTGGAAATTGAAATTATTTTCGTTATTAATGAACAAGACATTCTGGCAAAGTTAAAAAAAAAAAAAAAAAAAATAATCCAAAGACTTTCTTTATGCTGCTGCCCTCTGTGTGCACTTGCCATTGCAAATGCTGACAAACTGAATAACTCTGCTATTAACCAAACCAGCAAGAACAATAATATCCAGTAAAGTTTACACAATGTAGTCTACTACATAGGTGTACTTATCTCAGAACTCTGCTTTATCAGGATACATGCCAAGTTCCAAACAAACAGAATCTAGTAATCATATATCATAATTCAAATATCTGGGACAGTTTTCTTATATTCATCTTGGTCTTAATGCTAGGCAGCTACTCTATAGAATGCAGCTAACCATTGCCTTTATAAAACACAATTTTTGGTTGTTATATGAGAAATCCATTTCAGACACTACTTGGCAGTGAAGACTTTACACTGAGGCACACAGTATCAAGACCTTTGAGCACCACTTGTATTACAATAATAGAAGCTAAAGCTGATCAAAAGTAGAAAGAGCAGCAGCCTGAACAGTCACAGAGGGACCTAGTGTATGGCTAAGATTAAACCCTAAAACTCTTATTACTCACTTCTGAGCCAAAGTTACAAGAAACTTGACACACTGGTAACAACGACTGCTGTCCACGTGGTTGCTGTGGTGCATCAAGGCTGTGGGCAGAAACACACGGATTAAAAAACACAAATCAGATTTCTGTGTACCAAACAGGCTGCAAACATCATAAAGATGAAGCTGAAATTTTAAGCCTATGTGGGAAAAGTTATTTCTACAGATGTTAGCCTGAGTATTTGTGTTAAACGTGCTGCTGCATTGCTGGCAGTTTTGAGTATTTACAGAACTATCGGATTAAAAATAGATCAAAGTGAAAATGCAGTAATTCTCTCAAACGTAGTACCTGAATTTTAAATAGCCCTCTCCTAATGCAGTTTTTCCCCCTATAATCCATTCTATATTAGATAATTGCTATAGTTACAGATCTGAAGGAAAAAAAAAAGTATCTGAAATCACTATAAAAGGACCAGATCACCAGCTTCCTCCTGGATCAAAACTTGCAAAGCTAAGAGAATGTTTGAAGCTTCGTCACACAAACACACATAGTAAAATTCATCAGCCATGAAACTCTTATGGGAGATGGAGGCAAAACCACGAGCCATTCTTAGTCAGGATCTTGTCTATACTATGAATTCCCATGTCCTGTAACAAACTTCTTTGTCTGAGGACAAGCACAAATACTTTCATGGAGCTGCTACAATCAGATTTGCCACTCAGAAGTTGCTCTGTCCATATCAGCCACATCAAAGGCCACCATAGTGAAACACCTAAAGAAGGTAAACAATTGCTAGGGAGCTGCAAATTGCCATTTTTCTACCCTCAAAGCACAGCAGATAATGAAAATTACAGTACTGGCATACTGCAAACTACACACAGTAACCCTCTTGAGGACCACAGAAAACGATTATTTGCTAATTTCTTTTCTTGGAATAAGAGCAGCCAACGTGACTGGTAGGTCATGGACCACGTGCAGTGAAACTGGGAGCTGTTCAGTGCTGTTGCTAAGGAACTCCAAGGCAAAACTACAACATTAACTCCCCAAACTCACAGCAGTTCTAGCGAAGTGTGTGATTTAATAACAAAACACAATAAGCCTTTGACATAAAAATCAAATTGAATAATTGCATCTCTCCCCTGCAGAAAAAAAGTCATGTATTGCTCAAATTACAGAACAGGATTGATCCAAGTGGGACCAATCTACCTAGAAGTAAAATAACCACTATGCCCTTACACTACCCCATTTTTTCTTCTTTTCTATCAGTGACACAAGGAAATCAGTAAACAGAAGAGCACTGAGGCATAAGAGAATATTTAGCTTTTTTCTTCATTTCTTTCTCACTAAAACAGAATCCAAAACAAATTCAGGTGAAAGGCACAGTCTGAAGCAGCTCCTCATCCAAACAGCAATGGAAGAGACATCCAAGCTGCACCACCTGATGATTAGACATGCTCTTTGAGCACCATGTGGCTAATTTATGTTTCTGATACACACATAGCCTTTTCTCCTGACTCACATGAAAGTAAGTTCTCATTGTCCTGGGACTTCCCTGTTACTTTTGTGTGCTTTAGTAACTTCATTTCTGTAAGGTGCCTGTGTCAAATGGAGACACAATACTCTTAATGCACATTAACAACCTTATAATCTGTTTGGTGATTCCAAGGTATCCCGCAGGAGTGTTTTAGAGGGTTGCAGTTGTTAAATCGGATAATGTCAAGTTTTTTTCCCTGAGAAGTAAAACAGCTTAGAAAGATTAGAAACCAGAAGGTTATATGAATTATCAGCATAAGGGTCACTAGGAGACGAGAGCATTCACACACTGGCTTACTTGCCTATTAATCCATTTTCTGTTTCAAAGGCAAATTTGATGCGCTCTACTTGTAAGGGGTCTTCAATAACCTGGCAGGAAAGGAAAAGGTCAACAGAAGTAAGTTATGCTTGAGACCTGTATCTTTACTATGAAATGGTTTTAACTACCTCAACATGAAAACAAATGAGACTTGCAAGTTTCACGTATCACCAGATTATCAAGACTGCAATTAAAGAAGTTATAAACTGAAACTGAAGAATCAGATACATACATGTTGAAATTATCAGTGCAGTCTTCGCTTTCTTCATTAGGCATTGATAAGAAAATCTGTCCTGTACTTAATGTACAAGTCTGTACCATTCACTTACCAGTATCTCATGGAGTAACTGGAATATGTTTTTCAGTTCATGAGGTGGAGCAGTTTCCAGCTGAGTCTGCATGTAGAAAATAAAAAATTACTTAAGTAGTAAAATATGTTGGCGATGCAAAGAATTACCAGTTTCACAACTTTTTGAAATTTAGTTATTTTTAAACTGTAGAAGTTAAAAAAAACCAAAAAACAATAAAAACCCTCCCAAAATCCAGTGAACTGTATTGACTGTTCTTCTGCAGATCCCAGTGCCATTATAACAAGACAGTATGACCAAAGCCAAGAAGAACCACTTATGCAAGTATTCTATCTTGATCATCTCCATACCTTGATGAAGTGTAGCACAGTAAAGGAAAAGTGCTCATTACAGAAGCAGCAGTACACCACCATCTCGATGAGAACCGACAGAGATCCAGTTAGCTCTCGTAATGCATACATCACCTAATGGAAAGATGCAGATAATTTTTGATATAGGCATATAGTTATTTTCAAGAGATGGATTGAGTTCATAATCAAATGTTAGTCTTTTCCAGGAGGGATGTGGCTTTTTTCTCCCAGCAGTTGCATGGCCCAGTGAGCTGAACCCCCTTCCTCACAGCACTCCACTCAGTTCCTGCTGCCCAGCTCCAAGGGCCTGGGACGAACATGATCCACTCAGTCAGAGCAACTCAAGCTGCACCTCCAGCTGACTGACATATTCTAAATGACCACACGGGCACTAACAAAATGCATTCAGCTGTCTTTGCTAACTTTGTCAACTCCCAATCTAGACCCCAAAGTTTAGGGATATACTGGAAAAAGATGTCAAAAAGAAAAGCAAAGGTGCATTCTTGTTTAGGCTCAAAATAAGAACCATACGCTTCAGCTGATTGCTTTTTGACATCTAGTGTTTTTCATGTAAAGAAACTTCAAAGAACTAATGACAGACCAGCTGTTAGGTTCAAGCAGGGTAGAATTTAGAACAGATACCTCTATTAAGTAAGGTTTTCCCTCAGACAGGAACAACAAGGCTTCCACTTCTTCATGGAGTGTCAAAAGTGGACCTGAAGCAGTGATGCTTAGAGGTGGACGCTGCTTAAAGAGACCAGGAGCTACAACAGCAAACAGAAAAACAATCCATTAATAAATCAGATTGTTCTGCACGCCTTGAAGACACTGCTGCTCATCTGGCACCCTGTCATTTCTAACGGCATTCATCTGAACTATCTTGTAGCTTGTATGGTTGCAGTCCAAATAACAAAACTTTTGCACTAATCTGTCATTTACAATAGTGGCAGCATAGGGAAATGAACTGCAAGAAAGCCAAAGCAGAACGTTCATATCTTCTGTCAGGAATCTGAGATTTAATTTCACTCCTACTGTTGAACATTCAAAACATTTATCATTACTTTATGATTTCTGACTGCCTCCAACTCCAGAACCTTTTAACCTTAGACAGAAACCAAGTTATTCTTTCAAAAAGAACAACTTTAAATTCCTCCTTCAAGGGCACTGGAGATCTGAACTCATTCCTTTATGACATTTATTTGGAAAACTCTGCCTCTTGTAAGAAATATCCAGGAGAGTGTTTCATTGCTTATTATTCAGTTTCTCAGTCTAAATACTCCCCCTAAGATTAGCAAGAGACATAACAAATGCAGGCAAAGTACAGCCTGGCAGGCTGCAAGCCTGTCCCAGCCAACGACATAGGTTCACTCATTCAGGTGAGGCAAGACCTTTTAGGCAAATGGTGCTGTGTGTGTGGAAAAGGGCACAACAATGTTAATCTCAGAATTTTTTTTTCTCTGAATGCCTGTAATGCTGTTTGCCACAGCCTCTCAGTATACTTACAGAATAACGAAGAGTAATCAAATGTATGCTAACCAGTACTACCTTAAATTCAAAGTGATTGTGTTTTTCCTCACTGATGCTGAAGTTAGGCCCAATCAAAATAACTGAAATGCAATGTCACCAAAAGGCAAAAATGCAATTCTTACCAACATTTCTTTGTGAAGAGACATCAGAATGCAAAACAAGCAGTGCTACAGTATTGTGGAGATATCCAAACTCACGTGCCTGTGCTGAACTCCATCTGCGGTTCTGTTTGAGCCAAAAGGGAGATTTAATTAAGTTCTGATTGGTTGGTTTAGCCAACTTTTGTTAAGTCAAAACAAAGCAATGTCCTTTACAGTCCACCACCATGTTCTAAGACTTTGATAAAAAGTTTATCATCACAAGAGTGGCTCGATTTCTGTTAACACTGCTATTTTTTCCATGTTAACTAGTATGCGCACAAATCCTAAGACTTGCATGAAGTTTGCAGAATAATCTAAGGAGCAGTCTATTTTAATCACATGAGAAATATTTGACAGTAACGTAAGCATCTTAAAGAACACAGGAACAGCTGCATAAGCTTTACCTGATTACTCTGACGGTTGGGGCCAAGGAGAAAGTTGATCATGTGCCTCAAAGCAGAATGTCTGAGAAGAAGACTGCTAGCCCTTATACCCTGCTGTTTAGACAACAGTAGTAAGTTACATACCTATCTAGGTACAGAACAACTAGTGCTCTAAGGGACAAAAGCAAAACACTGCTAAACACTGCATTTATTCTGTGAGACTTCTCACAGATCAAATAAACTACACCTCTAAAAAGTTGCCTTGTTATATACAGCACATTATAGCAACTAGACCAGAATCAATATAGGCAAAATAACTGTCATATAAAAGAAGAAATAAGAACAAGGGGACAGACAGAACCCATACTGGGGTGAACAGCATAGTCCAGTCAATGATTCTACTTTCTATAGGACAAAAAAAATGTCAACTCCTTAATTTTTTTTTTTTTTTTTTTTGAACAGCCAAAAAATCCCCAAGAAACAAAATCTCAACATTCAGACTTTGGAAATGATATCTTTACTAGGTATACTTTGCATGAATATTTTTGTATGATTTTATCCTAAATCAGCATTCAAAGCCACTTGAAAAACCTGAAAACAGGAACAAATACTCTTCTGGAAGAGTTTCACTCCACTGCTTAAACCTTCTATGAAGACTGATGACTAGCTGTTTTACTGTCCTTTAAAATTAAAGTAATATGAGAAAAATAAAATGGTTGCTTACCTTCTGTACAAAATTGTTGAATAGCAAAAAGTACTGAGCACAGTTTTTGCAGTTTTCAGGAACATCTTTATCCAATAAAGCAAGTAGCACCTCCAATAACTGATGTAGACTTTTTAACTGTGAAAACAATTATTAACTTGCATTTAAATGCTTGTCTCCTGCTTAAAATGCAAGCATTTCTACATTTTGGAGTTAAGGTGTGATTAACAAAACCCTATGTATGGTCAGATACGCTTGCTGTGATTAATACTAATAGCTAACACAGGACTGCAACCTTACAATTTTTAACTCTGAATTAATGTGCATATATTAAACAAGAAAGCAGTGAAAGCATCAGCATGTAGGTTAACTTGTGTAGGTAACTACTGAGTTTCACTTCCTTAAGCAAGTTTGCAATATCTTTTAAAGCAATTCAGATTACTCAGTCATACAGCAACTGATGTCCAAATGTTTCAATCGTTACAGCAATACACAATAAACCAGATTAGAAGTAAATCACCATCAGTGTCTCAGGTTCACAGTACATCACATTCAAGTATGCAGAAAGCAGTTTTAAGGTTTACTTTGCATCAGAGAGCACTAAGGGCATTGGTATATTATGTTACATCTCTGTTAACATATAACAACTAACAGTAAGTAATTAAAAGCTATCAAGCTATAATTTGAATGTTCAACTTCCCACTACTTTATTCAGCTTGGAGGACTTTAAAGCAATCTTTCCTCAAAGCTCTAAATAAGACATTTTCTTAACAGCAGCCTACATAACAGCAGTGCCTTCCAGTCACGACACTGCTTTAAAAAAGTACTGAAATTTGAAAAAATTACTTCAAACTAAACAAGATTTGGACACCTGAAAGTCCCTACTGTCCCCACTGACAACTTAAAGAAATATGCTAGATGATAGAAAATATTTCTGACTCAGTTCTATGCCACGAATGATATGGTTCAGATCTTCCATGGGAAACAGGTGAGCCTCCAGCAATTTCACATATTTCTTGCTGGGTTTTCCTATGATAGTAAAATGAGAAAATACAACTAACCTGCACATTCCAAACTTATTTGTCACAACTTTCTAATAAAAAACGAAACCTTTGAACAGTAACCACAGTTCCAGTCTCTCCCTGGAGCACGACAGCTCCAGCTACTGCTCCAAATACTGCTATGGGCTTCTGACTTTGAGTGAGGAAGTATATATCCCCAGTTAAAAATTTAGCTGATTTCTGGGATCCCTCCATTACAAAAACAAGGGAAACAATCTTATGAGAATGCAGTTTCCAAACTATTAAAAAGAATGTGAGATGTCTGAAATGAGGTAGAATTGTTTATAATACTTAGAACTTCTAAGAATTACAGCTTCCCAGGGTAGGAACAGACAAGCCTTAACCTATTCAAGAAAGACAGAGCTACAAGACTACTAAAGATGAGAACCTTCCACTTTGTCATTTACAAATCACACCGCGTTGCCTGCAAGTGGAGCAAGAGACATGAGGTAGAGACAATCAACAGGATCACTGTGACGAGGTGTCACTAACCTTCTCTTGATAAAGCAAGGCACTGTCGAGGGTTTTTTCAAGAATAGTAGCTACAGCAACTCGCACCTCTCTTACACTGCATTCCAGTAGGAAAGTCCTAGAAGATAAATAGTGAAGCTGCAAAAAGAACTGGAATCAACGCGTACACGTGGTATTTATCATTTTAAAAAGGATAACAATTCAAAACATCTCTTGTAACACACTTCTATGGATAAGCTTTAACTTATTTTCCTATGCTCCTGCTTGTCACTACAAAACCCGCTGCTTTACAGTTACTCAAAGAACAAAAATCTAAAACTGAAAGCTGCCACAGAGTCTTGTTCTTTCAATGCCAACTTCAAATACAATCCTTTGTTTAGATTGACACATCCCTCTATCTCTGTTACCAGTTCTCTAAGAATTGCCTTAGGTGTTTTGAAAACACCTAGTTTACCTTGAGTTTCGTGAGAAAAAAAACATTGCAGCTCGTGTTCTTTGTCAGGTAAGTATTTAACTTATCTTATCCTAAACATTTTCATCACATTCTGTTTTCCTCCACTTGCAGGAGTGGCTAGAGAAACAAACATTTCAAGGCACTCCTCTGAATTAAATGTTGAATCCTTTATGTACACTGCACCATTTCATTACATTTTCAGAGCTACTGAAAAAACTGAACAGAGGAAAAAATTAAGTGATAATTTAGTGCCTGTTTAAAGAACACGCACAGTCAACTCTTTGGCAATATATCACTATTGGCCAGATCATGTTACTACAAAGCTCTGTCCACGGACAAGACACAAAACACTGCACGTATGACAGAATTACCAGCACTTACTTTACAAGCTCCCGGCCCTCCGGTCCGACAAAATATTCAACTAACCACTGACAAGCATCAATGCTTTTGGAGAGCAGTGCATCTATGGTTGCAATCCACTCTTCTGTATCAGCCCTTTAAAAACAAACCAAACCAGGGGGAACTGTCAGTAATGAAAGAGAAAACCATCTCCAAAACGCAAACAATGGTTCACATCACGTTTTCCTTTTTTGCTAAGTCAGAAGTGGCTTTTCCACCGTCAGGCCTCACCTGAGTTTCTTCTTGGTTCGGAGATAGGTTTGGAAGAGGAATTGGACTGCCAGCTGTAAGCTCACTTTTGCCATACATGGATAATAAGGATGCTTTACCTTAGTCTGAAAGAAACATCAGATTTACTCCAGAGTAGACCTATGCCTGCAGCACATACGCTGTCTCCTAAACAAATCAGCAAGTTCTATTCAAGTAATTTATTTCATTTGGAAAACAAGACAAACTGCATTTTTCTGTGCTAAAACCAGTTTCCAGTAATGACTATTCTAGTTTAACATACACTAAAACAGGAATAAACTTGCTGTAAGGCCTGTTAAGTCTATGGATTTAATAAATTCAATGCATGCTGCTTTGTTTATTAATCCATAACTACATTTAGAAAAACAGAAGTAGATTGAACTGTATTGAAATGAAGGTCTATCAGCCTTGAGATGACTAATGACAATTTTTGGATCTTCCATACACAGGAAATTTCTGTCCCTGTAGAGCTCAGTTTGCATCAATTAAAAAAAAATTTTACTATGACACAACATTTGTCCCACTGCTGTAACAGGAGCCAGGAATCAGCTTTGAGATAGATGCTATCAGTGTGAAGAATTATTGCAGTCAAGGAATTGCTCAGCTGAAAAAGCAAAATCACAACAAACACTTTTCTTCTACTTTTCCTGTTACAGGGCTTCTCTGGCCTTTGCTATCCAATATTTTCCAGAGTGTTCAAAGATTAAAATCTCATTACTTACAGCATTCAGCGAAGCTAGTGATAGAACAAAACTGAAGTAGTCACTACTGTATACATCTCTGTTCTTCATAAATTTCAGGTTTTCATCTCTCACCATCTGTAGATTTTTTTTTTTATAAAGTAAAAGGAGGCAAAAAATTAAAACACTGCCAAAGAACATTTCTCTAACTAACATTTAATCTTACACAAATATGTATGGTGTTTGAAAACCAGCGTCAGACCTATTCTGTTCATGCTCTGAATCACCGCTTCCATGGAGGGGAAAAATACATGGGAAACTTAGAAGATTCATATAAAATCAGTGATTTTCTCCAGAGAGTATTTATTACAAAACTCAAGATAACAGACAGGGACTCACCTGGTCATTATGGAAAAGAAAAAGGAAGAAGCTGCTGGTTAAGCTCAATTTTTTGCTTGCTTTTAACAAAATACTAAGAAAACATCTTTCAACCCTGAAAACCTTTGTTAGTAAATTTTTGTACATATACAAAGGAAGAGGCCATGGTGTACCCCACAAGGATATACTAACATGCCAAGCCCACATTTTTTCAAACAAGATCTTGTTGGAAAGCCCTTAATAAATTTGAGCCAAGTTCTGCTTATTGTAAGAACGCGACCCCAGATACAGGAATGCCTGAAGTGACTGTCAACGCCCTGGTACAATTCATGTGAAGGGCCACACACACAGCCTGCACAGTTAATTCTGGCTGTGTATATAAGGTAGGCCCTCCTGCACACCTGCAGATCAGTAGGACAGTGTGTGATCAGAAGGTCAAACAATCAGCTCTGACTTGCAATGCTGCCTTCAATATACTTGTTCTTCCATTTGAGAACATACCCAAGATCACATGAGCTAACAGACATGAACAGAATTGAAGCTGGCTGTGGTTTCTCTTACTTTTCCTCCCCTTTTTACATTGTTGTGAAACTCAAGAACTAGAGGATGACTGATTTGCCAATTCTCCATTCTTCCTCAAATGCACTTCAAATGAAGCATCTTCTCTGCTCTCATCTCTCCCTGTTTGCACGCTGACTGCTGCTGTATCTCGTGTTTGACTACTTTGCCTGCAGTTTCTTCAAAGCAAGAAATGATGGGTCAATTTTGTGAGAAATAACAGGAAAACATACAGTAATGCATCACTGAGCAGCTTGTTAATTTCATATTTGAATACAGTTTCTAGCTTTGTGTTCAGTAATGGAATTACTTTAAGGTCACATCGAAAGTTGCTGTCTTCCTCGTACTACGAGCTTAAATTTTGTATGAAAAACACGTAATTGGAACTTTCAGAGTGCTCTACCTGATATATCCGTACAGGCATCTTCTCTACAAAAAGTCCCTTTTTTTCACCTTTTCGAACCAGTTTAGTTAAGATGGATAAACGATCACTGTTGGGCCTGTGGGGTCGTGGCGACGACTGGGGTGAAATTTCAGGTGAAGATGGAGCAGATCTACAATATAAAGAAGATCAAGGTCAATAACGAAACTCTATGACAAATCTGCAATTCGAGTTTTAAAATACCAACAGAGCCACTATATCACCTCGAGGCAAATTTAGAGGACAGTCTAAATAATTCCTGAGGCTGTCAGTCAGCTTGAATTCTTATTTCAGCAGTGACAGGAGTAAGGAAGAGGAATTCATAAAAGCAAGTAAAGACTACTCATTAAGCAGCTTAAAGAAAACCAGGAGGAACAACGTACTCCTGTGTCAAACAAGAATTATTCATTGCTTAGTTCTGGAGTTAGGGTCTATACATCAGTATAGGAGAAGCCTTTTGGATACAAGATAAACTTACAATGAGAGGTCTTCAGCTTCCTGACGCACAACACTCACTCGACTTTTCTTTGGTAAGACTGGAGAGTTCTGATCAGACACTCTCTGGTAAAACAGCATGTAGGCATTCCAGTACCGCCGGCGCACATCAGGGTAAGGGTTAGCTGATGAGAGAAAAGGTATTCAGTGAAGACCTGTGGAGGTTTAGTACCCTTTTCATTCCTACACAGGAGCAAAACTGAGTGTGCAAGCAACACAGACTGTGCAGTACAAAGTTATTTCTCAGATCAAAATCATAGAATGGCTTAGGTTGGAAAAGATCTTGAAGATCATCTAGTTCCAACCCCCAAAACATCAGTCTGTTAGTGAATAACAAAAAGAGCTCAAATGCAAAGAGCATTTTAAAAAGATAATTAGTTATTAAGCAAGTGAATAGTGGTGGAAATATATCTGGAACTAATTCCTTAGAGCACAGAGAAGTTTAACTATATGATCCCAAACCATGTTCTGTGCACATTTTGACTAGCCTGAGATAAGACCTACTTTGTGTTTTCTTTGAACTATTTTAACAATGCGCCATTTTAACTCTTTGTGGAGTCGAAAAGTAGTGAATAAAGCTCAATTAATATTAGGTCATATATAAATGGTTATGTCCTTTCGGAAAGCAGAATGCTTTAGGAGAAAGCATTTGGGAAGGATTATTAGACCAAGTCACTCAAGGTATAATGGACTTTGCTTTAACACTACTGAGAACTAGCAAGAAATACAAAGCTACTGTAAATTCATCTTCACTTCTGCTTACATTGATCATAGACTTTAGGTCTATACTCTCCACCAAAACATTCATATTCCAAGGTTTCATCCGTTAACTCAAACTCTTCAACAACAGTGTCATTAAATTTATACCACTTTCCTTTTCCACATCCCCTGTAGTCAAAACAGAACAGAAAAAATGTTATTTGACTGTCTAGCAAAAAAAACCCAATTCACCCAGGAATACCATAGAAAGGAAGATCCTTAACTCACATTTGTTTTGACAGGAAATAGAAAACTTAGCTCAATGACAAAATTTAACTTAAAAATATTAAAAATACAAGAGAAGCGCATCATCTGCAACTGTCACAAGAAGCACTCAGATTGCAATGCAAGGTACATAAGAATTCCTAAGACTCTGATAATGTGAACAGCAGTGCTGTGTGTTAAGAAAGAGATGGTGCTTCCAGCAGAGCTCTGACTGGCTCACTGTACCTTCCTAAAACAAGCAGCCTTTAGGCTGCTCAAAGTCACTGCGTGAGTCTTCTTGAACATTACCTCCTGTCCTTTATAAAGGAGTAGTAATGCCCTGCGTGAGCCTGGCCACTGTGAACAATCACACCAACAAGCTCATAGTTCTCTGTAGGTGCAACTTTCTTCCTTGGGGAGCCTCCGCCTCCTTGATCCATGTTTCTACCGTTGTCCCCCACTTCTGAGGACGAGTCCTGGCGAGCCATCCCTGACACAGTATAAGGCTCCATGTTCAGCATCCAGGGAAACTGTTTGAAGAGATGTTTTAGATAAAACAGGGATTACAATGGGCACTTGCTTAGTGTAAATTTATGAGAGTTGTATTAATACCTTCCACACTAGAACACTAAAAGAAAGCACAGCACTACAGGTTTTGATTAACACAGAAGTTAAATAAAATGTCTTTACAGTGGGTTTTGCTCTTGCTTTCTAAATGGACTTTGAGAATGCTGTAGACAAGGAAAGCTCCAAGGAAAACTACTTATTTTCTGTATTATGATCATATTCTAAAGTGTAGCACATGTTCAAAAGCCTAGTATTGAGATGTGGGGGAAAGAAGGGAGAATGAATAGGAGAGGTGAATGCACTCCACTGTTCAATCTACCAAGTGGAGAGGATGGGGAGGGGTAGGACCAGGAAGCATGGCGGGAAGTGTTCTTACCCTTATTTGTTCATCATATTTAATAGAACGTCCGCTCTCCCAGTCGAAGCCAAATCTCATCAGGTGAATCACCAAAAGGCTCGGTAAGACCTTAATGCACGTGCGCTTCACTGTAGTTCTCTTAAAAAGAGAAAAGAGTATCACCTCTATCTATATTCCTCAAATATGCTCTAATATTTTTCTATAGATGCCTGATCCCAGCCATCTTGAACCAATGTACAACACAGCTACCGGGAGGTAGGACAGCTATAATGCCTGCAGAGAGAGTACCATTACAGTTATTACAGTTTCTGCAGTAGGCTGGCATGTTACAGAACACTGTACCATTCTGCCATCCCTCCAAACGTTCAGTCCACAGTATGAGTTACAGGCAACGAAGAACGCTATTTGCGTGGGTTTATGGATTTAACTTTTTGCTTATGTCTTTAATGCAGAAAGAGTAAGCGAAATTTAAGTACGGCTTCAGACGTGCTTAAGAATATATCAAGCCACAGCTGAATATTCTTTCACATATGTTAAGAACAATACCTTTTCTTTGCATTTTTCACAGTAGTATGCATTACTTCCTTCCAGAACTTCTCCTCTAACAAACTGATCCAATGATATTTCCAAGCTTTGACATGAAGTCACACCTAAGTTGAGAGCCATGAAGGCTTCCTCACGCTCATATCTAAATTCAAGAAGAAAAATGGTGAAGACATTGACAGAGTAGAACCTATCCAACTTGCATTAATAAGACATATGCTTAGGAAATATTATGTTTACCCATAACTACGAACAGCTATGCTATTTACACTCAAAGGCATATGACCCTACCTTTCTGTGCTATTTTGACCTACATATTGTAACAGTTATGTGCTGCTGCCATAACTTAGTATCTAATGCACTAAATTTATCATTACCTGTGAGGACAGTCCTTGCAGATCTTCTGATCAGAAAAGATACCTTGAAAAGTATTCTTAAATATTTGGTCTCTTCCTATTTTCTGTTGGAGATGTAAAGTTAGACATCAGTTGCACATATTGCCAGAGTGAAAGACCAAGTATACAATATGAAATTTCAACTTCTGAATATTACTTTGATTGTAAAGTAAATCCCGTGGTTCTCTGCCTTTTTTTCCAAAGAAAAAAAAGGAGAGAGAGAGGGGAAAATGTATCAAAAAGACGCATGTACACAAGGAAAGAAATTCCTGAGGTTTTTACCTTGAGGTACTCATCCATTTGATCTATAAGACTGGTAAAGAACTCGTAGGCATCCTGTTGCTCTCGAACATAAAGTTCCTTATTCCACATCTTGAAAATCTATATGAAATATAAATATATATATAAAAGGTGGTAGATCCATATTAATATCCCTACAGGTTTTTTTTTTTTTTTTAAATGCTATTTACACACGTTTTGAATTTTTGGGTAAAACTTACTTTATCCCTAGAAATTCTGCTGTGAGAAAACAATGAATAAACTATTTCCTGCTAAGGATGAAAGCTATATATTTTGAACAAAAAGAAATACCTTCCAAAAGTTCTCAGGTACATAATACTGTAGCTTGCTTTCCATCAAGTGACCAAAAAGAGACTGAACTTGATAAAACACGTTGTCATCTGGATTGTCTGTATCATCATCAATGGAAAGCAGGGCCTAGGAAGAAACAAATAACCTTAAATTATTTCTTATCAAAACTACTTTAGGCTTTCACGACAAATTTCTGTAGTAATTTCTGTGAGTCTGTATATATTTTTGGTATGTATATGCTATATATATATAAAACACTACTCATATACATAACACTACACATAAACACATAGTGGGTATATATTTTCACACACACACTTTATTTTTAAAACAATTCATGTGAATGATTTGTAAATGGCGCTAAAATGAACTTGTGGTTCAGGCAATGCTAATTCTGAAAAGAGGACTTCACAGGACAAATTACTTACCTCTGGGAGACCAGGCTGCATATACAGCTGCTGGAAGACAGCATTCATGTAACAAGTAGCACCACCATTCTTCAGTCCCACAAATCCTGAAATGGAGCGACTATCCACGGGTGGAAGATACTAGAATGAAAAACATTTTTTGTCCCAATAAGTTAAAGAATGCATGAGACTCCAAAAAACGTTACAGCTTTTATAATCACCCTTATATGAACTGTTAGGAGCAATTTCATGGAAAACCAGGAATATCAGTTCCGAAATATCACAAGAGCTGTATTTGTTCATTTATATAATTAATATTTAGCATAAAACTTAAACAGTCTAAAACACCTACAAATTGGTAGTTAGGCAACACTTCTTATCCACATAATTGACAAAGACTTGCCAGAGTATTTGCTTCTGAGGAAGTTCAAATGAGTTCAAATTTACTTGTCTGCTTTTTTGACATTCTAAATTGAAGACCGTGGAAATTTTGATGAATGAAGCAGTAAACCAGATCTCAGTACTCAAAACTACACTCATGCAAATGAGAAAAAGGCTTCCTGCTTACGTCAAACTCCTTGGTAAGCGCAGGGTCACACTGGTGATGCATAGAAAGCAGCTCTTTTGTAATAAGCTGAAGATTGGAAGGTGAGCTATCAGCCAGCATCACTAACACTTCATAGGCAGCTAACCGGCTATCCGCTGTGCTGCACCTAAAAAGCAAACCACAGTTGAGAATTCGTAGATGACTCAATCATTTCTAATTCTAGAAAGTCGTATTACTTAGAACAAGTGACGATTGTTCAAAAGAACTAGTTTAAATGCTAAAAAAACCTCCAGGAAGATGACTGCAGAGTGGTGCTTTTACTTTCTTGGGGATAGGAAGGAAAGCAATCAGCTTTCTGAGCTATTACCAGCTACCTCAGGTGCAAGGAGGCTTGCTCAGCATTAGCTTTTTACAAAAAAAACCAATTATTCTAGAGAAAAAAAGAGTTAAAGAATCTTTTGAGATTCTTGTTTGAAAGGGGCTTGTAAAGTTGGTTTCCTCCTCATGTTCCAGCTTAGCCAAATTGCCAAGCAATGATGAACAAAAGGAGTACTCTCTGGCCCCATGAAATCAGCACTCAGTTGCACTTGCATTTCTTCATTGATCTAACAAACAAAGCAGAGACTTTGGAAGCACAGAAGACCAAGCATTTTGGGTCACACAAAAGAAGAACATAAAAAAAATTCTTCAAAAAGAATTTACAGAAACAGTATTTGGACATTGATGTAGAAAATGTATAAATCAGAAAGTTATGCTCTGGAGAAATGCTCCAATATCAGTAAGAACTCCTTGCATCTGTAGCCCCAGTGTGACATCTGCATTCTTGAGAACACGGACCAAACCCAAAAAGAATAAATAAATAAAAAAAACAACAATTTTTACTTTGGATGAAAGTCTTGCTGACTGATTGCAGCACTGCCTGCTGGAGAATGGCTGTTCAGAATAATCCTGGATGCTCGGAAGAGAAAGTCATCCAACAAAGGCTTAATCAAAGATGAACCTGTAACACAGTAATCCACAGCTACCGTTAACACACTACTGCAAACGCGCTCAGTAACAGCAAGATCACTTAATGTCACCATATCAATACAATTATATCCAAAAGATTTATCAGAAATCAAAGGTAAAATAAAGGTACGGCCAATATTGTTCATTACAGTTCTGTCACATCTACTGATATGTTATAATGTCTTCATGGGTACTGATCAAAACATTTTCTAAGTAATTTTTTAGTGTTGTGCAGAATAATTCACACTGGCCTAGTAACTTTAGTACAAAAATGAATACTTACCAACCATTTCCTTCTCTGCCCCACAAAGTGAAAGGAGAGTCTTGATGAGCCTCAAGTGTCCTGCTAATAAGATGTTATCAGCTTCACTGGTCTCACACTCAGCTGTGCGGTTGGGTTCAAAGTTTTCTAGCCAGGTAATCTCATCTTCTAACATGGCAGCTGGGCTTATCTTTAGCTGTTCCATTTCTGATGCTACAAGACAAAAGGGATCACCCTCCAAATTAACACTCTGTATTCTATAAATGTAGAATTTAAATACAAAGAACTTCAAACAGTTTGGTAATTAATGCCTGTTATGATGCTACATGTCATTTTAAGAGAAGGCACTACACTAAACAGTTTATAGGAAAGACCACAGGACTGGAGCTTGCTATCAGTTTACTAATACAAATCAAGCATTACTTTAGAGAGAAAAATTTAGCATACAGAAACTTAAAACAGACACTTATGTGATTAGGAACAGTATCTAGTCATGTACAAGACAATCCAACACCCACAGCATCATGATGATCAGAAATTTCAAATGTGGACAGGTAACTCCATGCACAAACTCCTATCTAGGCACGAAAAAAACAGTGAGACCAACAAACAAAGAAGGTCTCTAAAACAAGAACAGACAGCTTTTGAACTGAACTTCCATTCAAGTGCTGTTATGTTACCAAACAGGAAGCAATCAACAAGATTAATTTATAGGAAAGAGAAAGATTCTTAGAATGCATCTTGAAGCAGGTCAAACAGTGAACTCTCAGTGAGGGTACAGGCAGTGTGGAGTGGTAGTGTGTTTATATGTACATTCTCCTTATGGGGAGGATGCTGCAGAGATTTACTCTGCAAAATGAGTACAGGGATGTATTTCACACCTCTTTGTGAGGGAACTGACATACATGTGCTATCTAACTCAAGGCTCTTGAGTATCATAACTACAATGTTACATCTCTGAACTTCCATCTGAAGGTCTAACAGATGGTCTAACTTCCCCCACAGTGTGTAAAACGCATACTTTATGCGAAAGGAATTCATTTCACTTTCTGAGAGGAGTAAGCTGCCTTGCTGTTAAACACCAAGAACAGCCCATATCGAACATTAACAACACAATGGCCAGCACACTTGCAAGTCACATCAAGTCAATGGTGAAGTAACCTCCCCATGAAGCCTACATTCTGCATCTCATCTACAGAAAGAAGACATATTTGGAAGTTGCAAGTAGAATGACATGCGTGGCTGTGCAGTAATCTAAGCATACTTACATGTGAGGTCATCCAATAACTGGCATCTCAGGTCAAAATATTCTGTACACTGGGACAAAAGTCTAAACCAGGTACAAAGAGAAGAAAGGTTTTAAAACATCTAAATTAGAAACTTTTTTCTAAGCAGTTACCTTTAAGGCCCATGAGCTCTGTCCATCTAATCCAAAACACTGTAGCTATTAGGTATGCTTCTTTACACAAACACTGCAGCTTTAGAACTATTGCTTCTGAGCTTTCTGAACAACATTTAATCTTGCTTTCTTTATTCACATCATAACAGATATCAAATGATAATAAGTTTTAGCTTCTCAGTTACTCTTTTACTCAGATTTCTCTAGAAATCGCTGCTCAAACTTATTGTTAAATTCAACAGTCTTTGGCCAGTCATGGACAAGTCAACACAACTGACACAGTCTTTATGGTTGCAATGGTTAACATAAGCAACAAGAACACAGGTGAGCTCAGTGGTTCAGACATCGTTGAAAAGGCTGGGACCTTCTGGTTCAGTTTCTGCTCTGAATCTACAAAATACTGTCAAATAAATCCAAGGTTACTGTTGTAGATTCCATCACCTCTACACTTCAATGAAGAACTCCAGTCTGGTTTTGACTGCCATGAAAACATCCTAGAAAGAGCAGGCCTACTTAGCAATTACAACCTCCTGCAAGGCAAATAAGGCAGACTTTAACAGTCCACAGAAGAACTGTAACCTTGAAAACTCAGCTTTATTTTCCCCCAATTTATGTATTTCTCAAACTTTCTGGGGCATGACAGGGATGTCTACTTTTCACAGAATTACAAAAAGAAAGTCTGAATCAGTTATGCCTCAGAGATTCCACAGTGCTACTGATGTAAAAATGTGATAGCTTTCCTTTCTCAGTAAACATGCATCTGACTCACCTCTGGTTAATTCCTCTCATGATGCTGGTTGGTGACCAGAGAGGCAGCTGAGCACCAAGGATAACGCTCAGGAGAAACTGGTTTGGTTTTTGTACATCTGGATGAGTTGATGTGTCAGTCTGACTGAGGGTATACAACTGGTCACAGGCAACACGACGAATCTGAAACAGTATTGCTGTCAAGCACTAGACCTTACTCAAAGGCTGCCAATAATACACTGCTGTTTGGTTCCAAATCTAACAAAAAAGACTTTCAAAACCTTGCGGAAATTAGAGCACAAGCTCCACACCTACCAGTCAGGACTTCTCTATTTATACAGACTTAGCAATCCACTTTCATCCCTCCACTAAAAGCTCTGATGCTTTACTAAACAGAAACTGTCAATTAAGATAAGGGGTGAAATACAGAAACTACATACAAAATATACGGGATGCAATGAACAGAAATAAGCATGGCTTGAAAAAACTCAGAATTTTGGAATAACCAGAAAAATCTCAAATAAGAAAAAATAAATTTTAGGAGAGTTTTGACATTTTGAAGAATTTTTCAAAAGCTTAGCAGTCCATTAGATGTTACCCAAACCTTTTGAGATGAAAGTTATTTCTAACTTCCCCTCACGGTGAAGGTAAAAGTACCATAGGATGTCTAACCAAAATGAGAAAATTTTCACTAGACTATTCAAAGCATAGCCCTTTGTCTCACGGATTAATCAAACCTAAAGAATGCAATACTTCAGCATTTGCTGTCAACACAATGCTAAATACTGGAATTATTAACAATTACATGAAAGTTATTTATTGAAATACAAAAAAAACTGGAATACTTGTAATGAACAACTTTATCTTGAGACTACGTTAAATGAACAATGTATACACATTTCACTGAAACATTTAAACTTTCAGGGAAAGATGCTCACCTCAGCACTTGGTGATCCAAGCAGTATGTCAATGATGAAATCAGCAACACAGGGCAAATTGTAAAAGGATCCTAGAACAGAAGAATACCAAGCTATTTTTTCCAAAATAATCATTAAAAATCAGTCAGTTACAGTCTTACATTAAAACATCATAGGACCAAGAGTATACCCCCTCCTACCAACACCAAAAAGCAGTAAGAGGTATTTGTTTCTCCTTCTCCTTCCCTCACCATAGACTGACACTACCTCATAGCAGCATTTTTCTACTCCTTCTGTCCCCAAGGTTTACACTTCTCCTGCACAAAGGTTCAAGTACTAAACATTAGCTGTGCAAACAGCAGCACGTGCAGAATTACCCGCTTCAAGGTCAGAACAAATATTTATCTAACGGCAGTAAGTTAGCTTTCTCAATGAATTTCACTAAGGCACAGCACTACATGCTTTGTTTTGTGCTACCTACTGTCAGTCCTGTGGGGGGAAAACAAAAAACCAAAAAGCCAAAACAACAAAAAACATCGCATTTTTAAATGAAATTATATATTTCTCACTTGAGCTGTCTCAACTTACAAAATTAGGAGTTTCTCATGAATTTTTTTTTTAAATACCTTCAAAAGCTTTCATCCATCCTGCTTACATGCCAAATAGCAAGTATTCCAATTCTATTTCATACCTAGCTGCTGACTGCGTAGCTGAAGGCAGGTTACCAACAGAGACAAGGCTTCTCCAGCAATCAGAGCATCTTTGGTAGACACAGATTGCTGCCTCACACAGATACCAGCATGCAGTGCTGTTGGCTCTCCTTCACTTCCTGAACTGCAATTACTTCCTGCATTAAGAAACGAACAAATGCTATAATCATTACATTTTTCACATATTTACAGCTTTTGGTCAGTTCTCTGCAACTTAAAAATCTTTTCTAAAATGCCACATGGAATGTACAGCATTTTTCTCAGGTTTGTGTAACTCACTGAGCTCAGTATCAAGTTTCTCAAGTGCTACATTATGAGTAAACCATCTCCTTTCTTCAGTAAGATGGTCTAGAGGCACAACAACCCACCTGAGCTGCTAAGCCTGTTTCGAATCCCTGCAGGAAATAAAGTATTGTTTTCTTTTATTGGCTGACTGCTTCCTACGAGGTCCAGTCGTCCGGCAGCAGCAGCCCAAGAGAGCCGCATGAAGCAAGCCACTGTGGAAGTGAAGTCATTCACCTCCATAGTCTAAAGGAACAAGAAACAGCAGTTACTTCTGTGATACTGAACAGTCTTTGTTAATCATAGGGATAAGAGGAACGTATATCTTCTGGACCATGTCAAATACACATTTGGATCTGTTTTCCTCTCTTCTCTACCCAGGCTTAAGGACACAAGTATCTATTTTATTTCAGAGAAGGGGAGACTAGTATTGCTCCCTTTAAAAGGGAGTAATTCATTTTTCACTTCTCTACTTCATGCATCCCTTTCCTCAGTCTGGAATGAGCCATGTTCATTTCAATCACATCAATCAATTTGGAAAACACTGGCTAAGAAACCTAAGATAGTATACTCACTATTTATACCATGCAGTTTCTTTCAACTGGACACAACTTTCAAACAGTTTGAGTTCTCCTTGTCAGGTTAGAGTGTTTTAGTAAATAACCAGTCTCAGACTAATTACACTGATACTCCTATAAAGGGGAAAACTGCCATTTTTTGAAAGTATAAAGCGTAGAAGTTCCCCCTTCTACCTCAATCGAGCAATTTTTACTGAGCTATTCGACACACAAAACTATAAATTACAAGTTCAAGCAAGAACTCTCTCCTTTCCATTCCCCCAAAACTAAAGCAAATAAGGTTGAAAAGTGTGACTTAAAATAAATTGCAAGTAGAATTTCTGTGCATTTCTATTTCTGGCAAGCAGCTTTGGAATACTACTTCTTTTTGTACTGCCAAAACAATTCCAAAGACAAAGTTAAATGTTGAAATTCAGATGAAGGTAGGGATGAGAAACTGATGGTGTGGATTTTCTGAGGCTTTTAAACGGAGCCTGGACAAGAATCAGTATAGAAGATAGACTTTTGACTACGAAGTCAGGAGTTACACAGGTGTCACTGAAGATCACACTGTCACATCACAAATTATCAAACACTTCCTTACTTGTATGGCAACTCTTGCTGCTGGTATGATTTCTTCTACCCTAATGGAGGATCTATCAGACACAGAGAGCTGTCGGTAGGATGACTTCTCAGGTGTTCCACAAATGGACATCTGCCTACTTGCTTGCCGGCTGACATTACGGAACGGGCGCGAGGACAATGCTTCTACCCCATCTTTAATGAAATCCTCATCCAGTAAGGTAGGCATTGTCTGGCCAACAAGCAAGAATCTGTATTCACAGAGCAGAAACGTCAGGCTTATTTTTCAGTATTTACAGCAAGCGAACGAAAAAGAACTCAAAGTACCAGTTAATTTTAAATATGACAAGCTGCACTCCAACAGCCAAGAAAGCAGCACTCTCTGTAATGAAAAGCAATTACATACCTTGCAAGTTGCAGGCAGATGGAATAGACCCCCTGTCTGGTTTCATAGTCTACTTCTGATGGGATGGAATCTCTCTGCATCACATTCACCACCAAACTTAAAAAGAAATCAATAACACAGGCTCTGTTTGAAAATGTTTTACATTAGGAGAGAGCTACAATTAATTTATCTCCATCCTTCCCTCCTCCTCTTCCGTCAGCTGAATGCCAATTAACTGCCACAGTGGCATCTTTGGAGACTAACATCCCCATTTTCCCCTCCAGCACTTACAGATTGAAGCTTTCTGCTCCTGAAGGTAAATGCTTCAGGATGTATGGGGGTTGAGGTGGGGAAATTACTTAAGAGCAACATGCACTTGATTAATTTGACACAACTACAAGCAGTATTGCCAGGTCTTCCAAACTACTCACACTGTATCTCATCCTATCTGAAGAGTCTGGATTTTGGAAATGGTCAAGTTTAGATTATGCATTGGGAACCAAATTATGTTTTGACTGCTAAAAACTGTCCAGTGGTGTCTACGCAGAAAGTAGTGCGTGTAATGTGTGCACTTGCAAATTTGAACTGAAATGCAATCATAAAATCATTAAGGTTGGAAAAAGCCTTTAAAATCATCAAGTCCAACCACAATAGTTAAATGCTTACTAACCAAATATCCACTACTTTAGCATAAACTACAATTTACTAGCTTATGTATGCCTACCCTTACTTTGGGATTTAACAACATATACTCCATTATATTACAATGTACAGCTACCTTTCCAGACACTCACTAATGAAAGAACAGCTTTGGATGGACTTTTCCTCTGAAAAAGAAGCTTAAAACTTCACTGTTGTGCTACATTATGGAAAGCAGAACCACACAGAAATGCTGTCTAAATGAAGCGTTACAAATGGAGTCAAGATTTTGAAATCTAACCTCAAACCTCCTGCTCTGAGGAAATTTTCACAGAAAGACTTGGCACAGTTTCTTGCCATTTCATCATCTGCAGTTGGCATCAGCTTGGAGCTCAGTACCTAAAATAAAGTATCCACACAAAAATCTTAGTATTCTTTTACCACGAAGGTCAAAAGTATAATGGAAAAAAAAAACCTCTACAACAAATGAAGAAATTAACAATACAGTTGTATGAAGCTGTCATTTGTAAAAGGAAATCATACTAAAAATACGGAGGACAATACTATCTGTTACAGATATTTGTTCTGTATCAAAGGGCATTTTTTCCTCATTGCTATTTACTCACTAAGAGGATAAAGTACATAGCTTTAGCATGTGAAATGAGTCTTCAGGCTCAGAAGGAGCTCTTTAAGAGTGCAAATCCTTCTCCTTTTTAGATTTTCAGCATCCCAGAAAGCAAGCTACAGATAATAATTCATGCTTCTTATCTCATGTCTCCTGAAACATAACTGTGTAATAATTTATTTTCAAAAAGATGGTCCAAGTAATTCTACAGCCCTTATTAACATCACTCCTGTATCATCCCTCTTGTTTTATGTCAGCACTAAACTTCACAGAATGCAATTACATTTGGAAATATGGCCACAAGGAATTCTGGTGTCTTTGTGAGTCAGACCTCATGCATATTTATAATTCATTTCACCTCATTTTTACCAAGATAAATAAAAAATAGGGAAGTAATTTACTTTCTTGAAGTCTCTTTGGTACATACAGCCAACAATGCTCCACGTGGAAAAACGAGATATCCTCTCCATGCTCACAGGTCAGAAGCATGGTTTACTGAGTTTCAGGTATGAAATCTTATTACAACATCACGTGATATAACTCTGAACATCTTTAACATTTGATTTTTGTCTCTTCTACATGTTCTAAAATCTGCTGTGCATATTTTTCAGTGAGCAGTTACCCCAATATTCCAGACTGGTTCCCACAGTTTCAAAAGATAACCACCTAGGGGAATAAAATATCATGCCACCTTTTTCTGACAGAATTCATCTTCCAATTGGCTTGGCCAGAATTGAGGAATAAGTCCAATCATAAAAACCTACACATCTAATCTAAATTACTACTACTTATCCCTTGCCAGAAAACCAAGAAATGTATTACTCGCTTTCATTATTTTATCTAGCATAGAAGTAGCAGGTAGCCATCCTGTCATACTGTAATATAACCCGCAGTTCCACCAAGAATCCTTGCTGTGATACGTTAAGACATTTGCTTTCAGTTGTAGAACTTGTCAACATATTTCAGAGATATCATCAAATATCTTCCATTCCAGCTGGACAGAAAAAGGGGGAAATCCTACCACTGCAAGAGGATATCTGAGTGTAGGAAGATGGTGAGTGAACATTAAGAATGCAGAAATCCAAAGGAAAAAAACTATGAAAAAATTCCTACAGCAATCTTGGAATACACCGAGAATGACAAAGAACAGAAACTTTGTCTGCTGCAGTTGAAGCTGCTGGCAACTGGTCCTGCAACTTCATATTGTTCAGACAGTATTTGTAATGAGCCTTATAAACAGTGGGATCCGTGAGCAGAACAAGACACTGTCCAGTTTCCTAGAGTATGCAGATCAATATGTTGCAACACCACCACCACCTGAACTCTTACACCTTTTAAAATCCATGCACTGAGCACTTCGGAAGAACTTTTTTACAGGGTCCAATCCAGTGTTTCAAGTTCTGAATAAAGAACTCACTCAGGAGAACACACAGGGTTAAAAAATTACATGTATTCCACTCACTTGGCATACACAGCTAAAACAGGCCAGGAGCTCGTGGGTAAAAGCCCTGCACATTTGGTTAGTGAAAATTCTTCACAGCTGAGTGCTTCTGAAGACATATTCCTCCTTATCCTCTACAGACAGAACATGGTAGACTTACGTAGAAGGAAAGTTAGGGTTTTTTTTTTGTTTTTTTTTTTTGGAAGTTCCATCTGAATCTCTAGTATTATTCTTCCTTAAAATAATTAAACTTTCAAATGAGTTTGAGTAAAAACAATTAAACTAAACAACAGCTCCCCCTCACTTTTAGAGGTTCAAACATTTTTTGTATAACAAAAAAAAAAATCCATATTCAGTTTCTGAAAATTCAGGCAGGAATCGTACCTAAATGGACTTCAATTTTGCTCCTCTCTGCATAAATTAGAATACTCCTTCTACCTTGCAAATCACAAGAAGGATCTGGCTTCACAGATCCCTTCTCTAAAGTGAAACTGTTCTACCCCTTCTGTTGTGTGAAATTTATCTCATACAGAAAAGCACACTGTGATATGACATTTGCACTTTGCACAACGCCTTTGTCAGGGTGGACTTGAGGCCTCCTGCCAAACAAAATTCAAACTAAAGCCTTAGCATCCAGAAACAAGTAGTAAATTTATTTTCTTACCTCTAAATTGTAGAGTACTCTGAAGGTAGACATGCCTGGAGCAAAAGATCTGAACAGACTTTCTAGAATGGAACTAGCACTGGGCTGATGTTGGTGTTTTGAAGACAAGGATGGGGATTTTGAAGACTGAGAACTTGATTCCGACAGCAGTGTTTTCTGGGAGGAATATGTCACAGAAGAAATATTTTAGACTACTGCATTTTGTTGTAAATGGCAAAACATCTCATATAATTCCCATAATAACCCTCCCACCTCTAACAGCTCAGAAATAAGTCATTAATCCTTACAATGAGCACTGTTTTGCAGTAGCTTCAAACCTGTCACAGATGTCATCTTACAGACAATTTAAGAAACCTGCTAGTAAACCCCTTTTTGTTAAGCTTGCAAAGATTAGTTATTGTTTAATCCATACCTTCCTTCCCAGAGAGTCAAGCTGATCAAGTGCCTCCTGAATTGCTGGGTCAGTGGGAATTAAGAGCAGAAGTTTTCTCACTCGCAGTGTTATTCTGAAAAATGACCAGAAATTACATAGGCAAAAGAGCTCAGTCACACCATGGCCAGGTGGATACCTATACACTGTAAAACAAGCAGCTATTGGAGTTTGCTAGATAAGCATTTCTTCAATATTTAATAACCACTGAGCTTACTTACCTCGGCTCCTCTAAATTGGCAAGCTGGTACAGCATATCAAACACGTTACACACGAGAGCCATGACTACTCCAGGGAGGGATTTCTCCTGAGAATTAAGCAGAAATACAATTTGTAATCTAAGAGCTCTTCATTGAAGCAACTGACACACATGCCAATCTGATTTAGTGAAACCCCATCTACTTTCTACAGGGGCTCCAAAAGTAGCATCTCCTATTTTATTATCTTGGCCCATGACTTCAGAAGCAGATGCTGGTAGCATGGCAGTAGAGGATGAATCCTCCCACCAAGATTCCGTTGCATTTTGTTGCTGTGCAACAGATGGCAGCAGAGAGGCAGTCTGACCAAACGGTGTCTGACATGGAAGTGCATACAGAGCAAAAGGTGTCATTGAATTCCTCCATGAGGAAAAAATTGCACCCGCTGACATTCACTGATGCTTTGCTGAACATTTATGGAGACCAAACAGTGGATGTGAGCACAGTGAGGGGTGGTGGTGCATTTCAGCAGTGGTGACAGTGGGTCACCTCTACTGGCACAGATTTTTACAAGCGCAGCATGCAGGCTCTTGTTCATCACTGTTGAAAATGCAGAACTAACGGTGATGACTATGTTGAAAAATAGTGTTTTATAGCTGAGAATTTACTCTACCAAGTAGTGTTATTATGTTCTTCGTATCTGTCGTAGCTTTCATGGAAATAAATAGGAGGCAGAGTGACCTATGCAGACTGAGTCAACAACTGAATTTTTCCATTACCTTGTTTTAACCAATTTTTGATGTCAAGCAGAGCAGACTGAACATGCTAGTCGATACTTTTAGTTTACTTCCATACTGCAGCTTATTAATGGTATAAATCTGGAAATCTCTGCTCCAGCCAAGTATGTAGCCTCAAAATTAGATCAAATGAGTCATTTGTTTAAAGATTTAATGAAAGACCCTGTAGAGATTAATAAGCACCAACAGGCTATGCTAAGTGACAAAACTACTTTTTTTTTTTTTTTTTTAAAGTCCAATCCACAGGCATAAGAAAACTGTGCATTTAAAGGCTTTATTTCAATTGTTGTTTGAAAGGAAACCCAGGCTGCTAAGGACTGGATACTCAAGGTGATATGAATAGCTGCTGCCCCAGCTCACTGTTCCTGTTCCACCACCCCAGCTGTGCATACCCCACTATTCCGTTACTGCCCCACTCCCCACACTCTCCAAACCTAAGGGAAAGTTTCAGGCTACGATGCTGTACCTGTTCCATTGCATAGGATGAACTGAATACACCGCTGCTGTTGCTGGAACTGGCTGAGGAATCTGCTGAGCTCCCTGATGGCGTCCCACTGCCTGATGTTTTTACTGTAAGGACTTGTTCATCAGAGAAGCCTAACTGGTGGAGTAGTTTCTGATCTTTATTTACTGTTAGCTGCAAGAAAATATTTATAATTTAGTTCTAAAAGAGAGATTCAACTTTATAAAGAATGCAAATTCTAGCTAACATACCAGGCTGTCATTGGCAAATATCTGTATGTTATCCACTGGAGAATTCAACATCTTTGCTATCTTCCACCTGACGCTCCCTACAGTTTCATTGCTATGAGCCTGTAAAATTAAATGATATTGGTTTAGTACGTCTGCTCAATTGCTAAATTCCAAGAGGAAAAAAAGAAAACTCTTCAAAATTTCCTGCTTCCCTGCATAGAGTGGTAAAGGTACAAAAGAGACTGACAAGGTAGGACAGCACAAGAAATGCTCTTTCACTGACAGCAAGCAAACATCTTTCTCACCCTGCAATAACGATCAAACCCATTTAAGCTACAGACACTTCATTACAGCAGCTTTATGCACACAGTCAGCATTTTCAAATAGATTTTTCAAGCTGACTGTAGTCCTAAAAAACAGTTTCCTCTGTTAAGACCAGGCATCAGAAAGATCCTCAACTAGTTATGTAACGAACATGCAACCTGTGCACACATACCTCTATGGTGAAGGTATCTTTGGTAGATTCATATGTAACATTAAGAGTTAAAAGATGTCCATGAAAGGAGGCACCATGAGGTAGAATAGTTCGGGGAACAGAGTAAAGGTCCTACCAGAAGAGAAGGACAATGGTAAATGCCACCCTTGTGAACAAAGACATTTTTATGATGGCATAGAACAAAGTTACTAGAGTTGTATACATTTAAACTGCTTCTACTACTTTTAAAAATATTGGAAGTTAATTTCTGACTAGGCAAGGCTAAGAATGTGTTATCTTACCTCTATTGTTATCACATAACGCTCTGCCAACAACAGCAGTCTCTCAATAATTACAAGTTTAGTTGACCTAGGGATAAAAGTACAAAATTAGTTGCTCGTCTCAGAGATTAATTTTTCAATGTCCATTTTCAATGTCCACAGGGAGCAATCATGAATCAGTTGTTTTTAAATGCAGCTCTTTAAAACCAGGGGTATTTCAGTCAAAATGAACTAGGAAAACAGGACAAGAATCTTGCATTACACTGCCCAAGATATAGTGAACTTCAAAAGAAGCTTCATCTTTCTAGATCTCCCCACCCTCATGCTCATATACTTAAGTTATATGCATAGAAGTATGCATAAATCAAGTGGAAGGATGAAAACACATTCTTTTCTCTCCCAATTAAAAAAGAAAAATTAAAAAAAATCTACCAACAAACAAACAAAAACAACAAAAAAATTCTGCTGCCTGAGAAACAAGACTAGTAGGCCTCAGAAGACTCCAGCACTCAGTCTTCTTATTTTAACATTTTTTTTTTTTTTATATTACGTTTTAATTTCAGGTTTTATTAAAATCTTTTTGGAACTCAAATTACATTGTAAGAGAATGCAACACTAGCAATAATAAGAAGCAAACATGGAAGAAAAGATTTTTGGCTAACAATCAGTCACTCAGCCACATGAACTATCAGTCAAAATCAGGTGGGAAGTAGCTGCGAGCAAATATCTGCTGTCATATTCACCCCTTTGAAAACAGACTTACCTGTAAGGAGATTGCACTGATGTTGCTACTGTAGGCATAGCAGTTGCAGTGAGCATTTTTGTAGCTCTTGTAACAGCATGTGTTAATGTTGGACCTCCAAGTGCTGAACTGGCAGCCTAGAATATAAAGCAGAGTTTAAGTGTTTGCTTCAATGGACAATTAGTATGCCCCAGAGAGCTAAGAGGATAAGAAATACCCATGCAGTTATACTCTTTTATTTAAAAAGAATTATCACATCAGTTACTATAATCCTAAGATAAAGAACTGAAAAAGGATGTAGGTACAAGAACAATTAAAATTTGTCTTTTACCTCCAATCGTGTGTAGCAATCAGCAATGAATTTCTTGTGCAGCGATACTGAATCCTGAAGATACAGTGGACAAACAAATTAGAACTTAAACCAAAATCATAGGAATTACTGATCAACTGACAGATCTCAACAAATTACACATTTTAACACGCAGAGTATCATGTACAAATATCATGGTTACCTTTTTCAGTCTAGGAGTTAGGTTAATATAGCTGTAATTTATTATCAATTGAATAGCTTCATTGGCAATTTCTTCATCAGGTGACTCCATTGCAATCTTCCAAATGAAATCCATTCCTATTAATTCCAGTTTTTCTACACTCTGTGTAAGGAAGAGCAACAGTAAAACATGACCGTACTTCTTACATAAAACTGAGTTCAACTGTGAAGAAAACAATTTTCCTTCTGCTGGAAAAGCACCTTTTCAGTGAATCACAAAAATTTTCTTTTTTCAATATGCTGCCAAGTTTTGGCACCTTGGAAAGTGAAATCAATAGCTGTCAAGCTTACATTTGCTTACTAGAAACAAAATTCTTTTTTTCTTTTCTTTTTTTAAATTAAAAAAAAAAAAAAAAAAATGGCAGGTGGATAAACAAGTTCCAAAGAACACTTTCAGTCAAGCCAACTGAAAAATTAAAAACTTCAAGATCACTGAGAAATGTAATCAGGAATGGAATCTGTTTCATAAAGGTCAAGATGCTAACTAACCACATTATAAAACATCACAAAACCTATTACGATACTGAGCAAAAAAAAAATCTGCATTTCAAGTAAACTACCTCTCTGTGATTAAGATCTTATGGAAAACTACTTAACATACCACAGAATATAACCATTAATTTAACATAAAAAAAAGTCAAGGATAGAAAAGTTAAAAAGAACTGTAGAAAAAAATAAGAACGTAAATACGATAGGCCTCAATCCCCCATAAAGAAGAAAAATTAGAAAAGGAATATTTCTCCTCCAAGAAAAAGCAAAAAATTCATACTAGAATTCATGATTAGTAGAGAAACAGTCCACTCATTTCTCCTGCAAAGTTTTAGAAGCTTCATATTTAGTTTCCAGTAACCAATGGCTGAACTAATTCTATACTAGTTCTGATGCTTTAGCTTCAGAATTTAACAACATTAACGCTAGAAAGACCGTCTGCATACTAATACAAACACAATCACATCAAACAGCTGCTAATGAATCCACATCTCACCTCCTCCCACCCTTAAGGTGCCACAAGTAGTACACAAGAATGAACTCGCCAGAACACTCACCAGCTGAGTTCCTTGCCTCTTTAGTCGATGGTCACACAGGTTCACATTTTCAAAGAAAGTCTTAAATAAACTAAAACCTGAAAGTGAAAAGTGGTGCAAGCTTTTTATTCAGGTCAGGTAAAGTCTCTTTTTTTTTTTTAAATGAAGTTATCAAATGCAAGCGATGATCTTTTTCTTCTACAACTACCAAAACTCAAAATGACACAAAAAGACCCTTCTCTATTACACTGATTCACAGAGCTGCATGGTCTTTAATTTGAAGGCTTAGAAAATAAATTGCTGGTATATATTTCAAAAACAGATCTGTTGACCAAAATCAGTTTTTCATACCATTCATAGTAATTTCATAGGACTCCAGTTTAAGAATTTTCTCTTTGAAGAGCTGCTGCTGTACATCACTCTCTAGATCATGCTGTCCTTTGGTAAACCATTCAAAGCACATCTGTGAACATGAGATACATTTTTACCCCATTATCAGTGCAAGTATCTTAGTTTGTCTATGTTGTATAAGATTACATCAGATATTATAGTAACTCATCCCACAAAAGTTTGATCACCAGCAAGAAGTAAGGTTGCTGTGAGATTCTGAACATACTATATAAGCCACGCTGGAACACTGTGTACTTAATCTTGATAGTCATCTTGAACCTAAATATCACTGAATGTCTCTTTTGACTCTGCAAGCTTTCAAGCAACAGTTTTCAAGCCAGCATCCATAAACCTGCAACTAACCTTCTCACCAACATTTCTCCTCCAGTCAAGTTTAATGTCAAAAGAGCATTCTAATAACAAGTGAACACGTAACAGTGGTTCCATTAGCTTACAGAAATCATAAATTGCATGATTAATTAATGCTTACTACTTAAGTTTCAAGTATCTCAATAAATGCATGTGCTATTCACGATCCTTTAAGAGTCACTCTGCAACCACAGACAATAACTCCCCAAGTATTTCTTACCTCTCGATCTAACTCACAAACATCCTGGCCAGTTACAAGGCACTCCCAGATCTCCCTGGCACGATTCCAGCCCAAATAAAGGGTGGCTTCTTGCAGAAAAAATGCCAAAAATTTTAGATGTGCTTCCAAATACTGAGAAAGAGGAAACAAAAACTCAAGTTGAAGTTTTTTCTTTCCAAAACAAGAACTGCAAGCATTCTTTTTATTTTTGACAAACTTAGTTGTCAAATAACAGTATACTTCATGAAGTCTGGAGAATGAGAAATTCTTTCTGCAGTGAGCATTGTTTTCTTTTCAAACACATTTCAATGTTACGTCTTTCCGATTATCACTCTAAAAAGGTTTCAAACTGAAGCTTGCAGAGAAGCTGAAAGCTGCACAAACTCGAGACATGAGCTCCTGGGTGAGGAGATCTAGAGATTTTGCAACCAGAGAATTTGCAAAGAAACTTGTAGAGCGTCTACATGTTTTCTATCCTTGCTACATAACGTAACAACAATCTATAATAATTCCTAACACGTGTCAGAACCATAAATAAAAAGCAGTGCATCTGTTCTCCAGACAGAAAAGACACAATTCCAAAAATGAAACTTATGTGACACCACATCATGTTTTTAAAACATCAAAGGCAGTAAAGAAGTAGGGTTCAATACCTCCCGGTAAGTGTATCGGCCATCCACTAGGGTTGCTCCAACAAGCCCTCCAGGACCTGCCACAGATGCAGCCAAACGGTGGCATGATATCAAGCTTCCTGTCACCAACTTCACTATTTCAAAGTTTTTCTTTAGATCTTGAATAATGCTCTTGGCAAAAAACAAACACGGAATAAAAAGGTTTTCAAGAAAATATATAAACAAGCACATGCATTCAGCAGTCTGCTCTTCTATGGAAACATGTTCCCCCCTCAGCCAAGTCAGCTGTATTCCTTCCAAATACCCAAAGCCCTCTGGCCTAACCACTTTCAGCATGTGCTGAAATATGCATGCTGCAGATTGTAAACAAAGTCCTACACCTCCACTTAGCCACAGAATAGCACACACAACTTGCTGGTATTTCAGTCTGTTTTCCAAGAGCCAATGTCAATACAAGTACAAATTAGCTGCTCTAAACATTAGCCACGGTAATTTCTTAACAGAGTTTGTTAATTATTTTACAAAAGGCTGAGAATAAAATAAACAAGTCCTGACACAGCAAAGATTATTTATAGGTAAACGCACACACAGACAGCACACAACACAGTATCTCTACTTGTACAAAGCTGTACTTCACTTATCAGTGTTTTTTTTTCCCCCTTTCCTTTTTCCTAAAGTCAAACTTCTGTGTTCTAGAGAAGCAGAGCCAGACAAACATAACAAGGGTTTCAAAACCATCTCAGCATATGTTCTTACCTTGTCTTGTTTTTGGTAAGTTTGCTTAATAAATGAACGCGTGATTTCATGGAGCTGACGTAGTGCTGGTACCACCCAAACAAACTGGGGATTATTGTGCTGGGATGACTGGTAGTAAGAAAGGCAAAAAGAATTACACATGCGTACATGCTCATCAATGGATTAAGTCTCTTCTCAGACTCTTAAAGCATAATGATTTCCATTAATGCCTGTTTCAAAACAGCTACTAGCTGAAAAGGCTTCAGTTACTTGCTGCTGGTCCCTTTCCAAACTCACTGAAGGTGCCCTTCTTCACTTTCTCCAAAAAGTCCTCTGATACACCTGTATGCCATTCTGCTATCATTATTAAGCCCAAAGTGCCTCCTTGCTAATGAGCATGCAAATTAAGTTGCACCAGAGATAATGATGACCACCACCATCCTCAATTATGGGAGACAAAGCAGGCCTGTTAGGGCATAAAAGGGCAAATATAGTAAAAGGAAGTTACTTATTGTTAAGGCAGGAATAACAGAAGAAAAACATCTGAAGTTCTACCAATGGTTAAAGATGTGAAGGAATTTCTGATTGGTGCTGCAAGGAGCCCTCTGATAGGAAGCAAAGGCTATTTAAGCTGAATTTTGAAAGAGATCCTACAAAGGATCCTACCTCATTGTTAGAACTGCTCATCACTTTTCTGGGAGGCTTCATTTTCTGCAAAGTTTGACCACACAAACCAGTACTGAGGTTTTTCATTCAGAGAAGTGATATCTGGTTTAAATATTGACAACAGCCAATACCATCTGCTCACTTAGAGAAACTAAAGTAACCTGCCCAAAACAGTGCTCTACTGAAGACTCCCTCATGTACTTGAGAATACTGCCTTAATACTACATTCCCTCCCAGCTTATGTCATCATTTCTCCTAATGGAGGGAAATAAGCAAATGATGTATTTTTAAAAATGTGCTGTATGTTTGCCCCAGTCACTTCCACCCTGTAATTACAGCTTTCCATTAGTGTTCCCCAGCAGCACTTCTGTTAAGGCACTTGACAGAATGTAATTAAAAAGAATGCAAGTATAGAAAAGCGTAAGATCAGAAAAGACTGCAAATTTTACAGACATTGAAAACCCAAACTTTGAAATTTAAATTCATAAACACACACAAAAGGAGAAAAAAAAAAAGATCAATATTGAGAAGAAATATGCTGTGTTTCCTAAACAACTAAAATCCTCTACAGGTGCTGCAGGAGAGACGAAGTCTAATTTACCATGAAATAAATATATGAAAAAAAGTACAAGCCCTTTTATATGGGCATATTTCTGACTACGAAAGAGAGGATAGGAGAATTCCTGTAGACCTAAGAAAACTGCTTGCTATGTGAACAGTGCAGGATAGAATATGTAGTCCATTAAGCCATGCACATGTCTGCTGCTGCCAGGAAACATCTCAGCACAGGCAGGCCCAAGAATGGCTTCTTCCATGTAAGATGGAATTAGTTTACTTTTTTTTTCTTTTTTTTTTTAAGTTTAAAATACAGAATTACTATGATTTAAATATTGATTTGCATTTTGAGACTTAGTGGCCATGCCAGAACACATGCTTAACTTGAAGAAAACTCACCTAGGCTTTCACATGAAAGGGACAGTTAAAATACTGACATACCTTCATAGTGGTTCCATTTGCAAATTCTAACCTTGGGCCCATCCCGGTAGTTTCCCATAAACTGATCACTCCTTGTGCTGAAAATTTGTTTAAAACAAAGGCAAGAGACTTACTACAAGTCTCAAGGTCACAACTGGCTCACACAAAGCCTACCCCTCTTGAGGACTCCCCAAGGTAAGAACTTACAGATGGGACACACAATTTGTTTATCTTGAAAGAAAGCTAGGTAACACCAACACTAGCTAACCTTTCATTTTGCAAAAGAGAAAATAATAAACCAACCCTCTTAATATCCTCTATGCATTTGATGATGTAGCTTCTTTTGATTGCCTCTTTCACTGCATAGGCATCACTGAGGATTGTCAGATGTTCCTCCAAGGCCTGCTGAATAAGACTGCATGGTAATGTTGGAAGATGAGCCAGCTCCCAAAGCACCTCCAGAACCTAAAGGAAGAAATCCCAGATCAGGACCTAGGAAACGCAAAGACCAGAAACCCTACTAATAAAGAAAAATATTTCACTTTCACATGCCTTTCCAGTGGTTGTCTCCACCCGTGCTTCTCGACCAATGCGCCCTATCAGGCTCAGCAGCTTCTGTCGCACTCTATCGCTCTCTGTTTCCCAGCTCTGTACAGCAAAGAAATAATGTTCACTATGACAGCAGCAAGCACAGTCAGTCTGTTAAGTCTCAAGTGGACACAAAAATATAATTTACACTTGTTTTACTGCAGACAACCGAAACACAAAGTATGTTTCCTCCATGCATGTTTCCTCATTTTTGTTACTAGTGGTTACAGTACTAGTTTGCCCAACTCTTTTTTCAAATATGAAATAAGAAGTGAGATTTTATTATTACGTCTAATCTCCTATAAGTACCTTATCACTGCATACATAGTGGACTTAAAATCTAAGTCAATTAGCAGCACAGTAGCAATCATGCTTCTGGGTTAACAACAAAAAAAATAGTATTGCAGATGTTCTACAGCCAATCTTTTTTTTTTTTTTAAATACATATGCACACATGCTAAAATATATTTTACATTTATAGAAAACAAACATATGTAAGGCACTTGCTTCTTTTAGTAGGATGGATGCACAAGCATTTTTTAACCAGTTTTCCTCCTAAGGAACATAAATTCAAGTTAAAACTTACCTTTTGAATTAGAACAAATAAATGATTGAGCTGATCAGAGCTAAACTTCACAGCAGCTGCAGCAATAATGGTATGTATGTTTTCAATCACAGTGGAAGATTGTCCTGACTGGAAAGAGGAAGGAAAACACAAGAAGGTAGGTCTTAATGCCAAATGAGGTAGAGAAAAATCTTTAATGTAAGCGTTATTCTACTATTCCTATTAATGAGAAAGGATAACAGCTTTGAATATGTTAGAAACACAAGCTAGGAATGACTCTACTCCTTGTTCCACTGGCACAGAAGTCTTCAGAAGCAATTCTAAAGCAGGGAAGAATAAGTTAGTCTGCCACGGTCCAGTAAGAGGAGCAAAAAGTAGCTTCCTTGCAAAACGGAAGGAAAGTCAATCTGTGGAAGTGCTGAATTCATGTTTTTAAACAGATGTGAACAATCTTAAGCGAACACAGTGTGAAATACTCGTATTTCCATATTTAATCCTTTTAAACAAGGGAAAAGGCAAGAATATCACCTTCTGAAAAATCTGAAATGTAAACAATAAATCGATATTTCTGAATAAATTATTGTGGTAGAAGACTCAAAGGTAGAATGAGGAATACACAGCACACAGTCAGATGTACAGTTCATCTTTTATCAGCTGATGAGCCTAAAACATGCATGCAAGGATTAAGATTTCAACAGGAAGTTAATGATGCTATCTGGAACTGCCAACCCTACCCTGCTGACAGCAATAGCTCACCTTCCTCTCTACACCACGTGTTTAAAAATAAATTTAAATGCATTTAAATAAATTCAAAATTTTTAAATTCTTAAGACCTCTCATGAAATGCAGAGGGTTATGAAACACTTATTTCTATTTACAAACATTAATGTCATGAATTCAGCACTTTCAGAATTTCCCAAGAATATTACAATATCAGCATCCACATTTCTTTTGACTCTCCTGAAAATAAATACTTCAAATCGCATTAAATTGCCAAGGAGATAGTCCAAGACTTGAGGACATTAAGTCAGTGATTCTTTAATAGTTCAGGCTCTGGAACGGTGAAGAATTTTTTGTTGACAAAACTTTTGTGAGAAGTTACAGCTCAGAAAAAAATTCTGTTGTGCCTTTGAGGTAAATGTAAAGTTTGCAAAGATTAAATTTAAGGAGTTTATACTGATACATAAGTGTATTGACAACATCCTACATCTCTTGAGGAAGAAGCCAAGCAGATATGACAAAGCAGATAAATGAACAGCTAGTGCTCCACCAGCTAAAGAATTTGGTAATAAGAGGTACTTATTTTTGCAACACAGTCTAAAAGCACCCACCTTGACTAGATTGCTTACCTGAATTCTCCAAATTTTAGTGAGCTCATCTAAAGATAATTTACTGCCCAGCAGTTCAATAATTCCCTTTATACGATCACAGTATTGCGCTTGGTCTATATTACCTATGAAATTAAAAATGGCAACTGAATTAATTTATTTCAAACATTAGATACATTAAATGCGTAAGAATAAAGAAATTATATCAAAAAAGACAAGAACAAGCTTATCTTAAAATTCCCTATCTACTGCTATGGAAACAGCCATCAATCTAACGAAGGAAAAAGAACAAGTCACCTTCCATCCTTATTTTTAGGTTTTTTTCTTCATACATCTTATAGCAATTTACACATATGCTGCCTTACTCCTAGGAAAAAAGAACTTTTCTCTCTTTTCTACAGGGTTAAAAATGGAGATAGGTGAGCTGAGAGTAAAACCTCTCAGGTACAGCAGAAGACATCTGCACCAATGCCAGAGGACCAAGTGACTGTCGATGAATCTGCAGGGTTTTCCTCACTGTCTTTCAATGATGACAAAATCCTCGAACTCCTTTGTTAATAGTGTTAACATCAAATGTTAAATACAAAATGTATTGATAAGGACAGAGCACATGTTTAAATTTAATACATTCAAAGCATATGCCAGTAGTCTATGTGGAAGTGCTTACCCTCTAGAGCAATGGACAGGACAGAATTTTCTACTAGCCAGTTTAGTAATCTGTCTGTATCTATTGCATTCTTCACTGACTTGGACACAGTGCTGTCTTCTATTAATTTGGTTACCTAGAAATTGCAAAACATAAGATTTTAATGATGCTTCTCATACACATTACATATACACATAATGAAATCTACTCAAAATGACTACTAGGAAGCTTGAAAGTGTGAATCCTGAAACATTTTGAGAACAGGAATTTGGTTTTAATTATTATTTAATTTATTTTTAAAATAAGCTATTAAAAGGCAAATTCCTAACCCACTTTCTAGGCATCAGTCTGATGCAGCAGATTCTCATACCCAGTCTGACACAGAAAAGCTTGCCTGTGCTGTGTATTTCTAGAGATATACCAGAAGTGGGTTATCTCAGGCTTCTGCCTGTGACGCTCAAATTAGTGTCCTATTTTTATCTAACGCAGAACTGATACAGATTCCTCACTCTAGGGAAAAGTTGTAGAAAGAGTACATTTCTGCTAGAGCCTTCAAAAGCTGCACTTCTGTAACTTCAAAGACACATGGTGTTTATGATTAAGAATCATAGAGCAATGAGGTTTAACATTTCAATTTTCCCTTAAGTAAGAAAAAAAAGCCCCGAAGGGGGACTCTGAAACACCTTGCAGTGTCTGCAGACCAAAAAAGACCTTTTCTGGAGACATTTAAGTTAAACAAGTTCTGGAAGGAAGAAAAGAATGAACAACTCTACACTTAAATCACAAGTCCCAGGAAAAAGTTTTCTTCTTCTGCTTACATCTAAGAGTCTAGCACAAAAAGCCCTGGTCCATGAACAGCTCCTAGACACTAGTACAATGTCCATGTACAACCATAATTAGAAAAGACATTACTTAGTATAATAAAAAGCAATATCCCATTGGATGCCCTGAATTATCAGGGTGATCCCAGAGCAAGCAAAGAAAGAATAGCATACACTGTTGCTTATAAATGAATCTGGAATTGTAGTTCTTAGAAAATGTTCAAATATTGTCTAGTTGCTTTCTAACTGGGAGACCACAGTCCTTGCATTGACTGCTAATATTACAAACAACTCCTGTCATATTAATTTCCTTTTTTTTTTTTTTTTGTACTTATTACGAGCTTTTGCTAAGGCAACCTAATTTGTTAGGAAACATTTTAACATTGTGGTTTTAGTAGCTTACTAACAGCCCAGCCCACCTACGCACACGCATGTGCGTGCACACAACCACACCCCCACACAGTGCAAACCTACTTCTTTGAGGGAATTCATTTTTGCACTGAAGTGAGGAGATTTTAACATGCGCAGCAGGATGTCCAGCCGTAAGTCATCCACCGCGGTCACTAAATCAGGTTGGAAGCGCATACACAGCAGTTTGATACCAGACAAGAGCTCCGGGATACTGACTAGTCTCTGTCGAAAACAAAACAAAAAAAGGACAAATAAAGGCACTGCTGGTTTTGGTATTCTGTTTCAGACTTCAGTGATACACAAAGAGTAGGTTTAGTGACCCAACACAGGCTGTTTAATCTGTGGATATCTGAAGGTATTACTTGTACACTAGAAATTCTAAGACAACAAAACTCATGGTTAAAACAAGTGAACTTTTCTACTACAGATTTTGTATGTTAAATTGCTCCTCTGTTGATACATAACCTGTGCACACTTTCCAGCATGTCATTAACAAAGGTATGTCCAAATAAAATGTCAACACTCACATTTATTAGAGCTGAATGCCAAATTCAGTGCAATACAAGAGGCAGTCACAAGCTGCATGGAAATTTTCAGAGAAAATGGGAAAGTATTTTAAGAAGGGCCATAACATCTGATATCTACTGAAAAGGGTTTTACATGGAGTTAGGTAAAAGCAGCATTGCTGCTTTTCAATATTTTGTGCTAAGTCTTCAGACAGAATTCAGAACAGGCTGTATTTTCTGTCAGTGAAAATAAGGTTTTGTTCCAGGCTACATTGCCAGCATTTCCAAGACATATTTCCAAGACATGCAGTAAATTCTCCTTAGATATTTAATTTATAAAACACTACCTTGTCTTTCAAGTCCTTCTCTTCTACATTCTGCACGTATTTAATCATTTTATGAATGACGGGATCCAGCATGGGCTAAAGAATACAAGAAAAGGCATGACAATCATTTTACGCCTCCTGAAATCAATTAGATTACTCAGAAGATCTGGCTGCAGCAAAATAAAATACTTAGCTGAAAAGTCACACTTATCTTAGACATAAAGCAACACGTGTAACATACATAAAACTATCCTGCTAGGTAAGTCCAGAAAAAGAAGCAGTTAGAGTAAGGAGCCACTTGAGACCACCACAACACAGGTTTGCCATCCACAACCCCCAAACCCATTTCAAAGTGCACAAATTAAAAGATGCATATGCCCCTTTGACCTCTGCAGTGGTTTCTTAAGTATCTCCTCCTCAAATAAAGTGACTTTCAGTCACTTATTAAACTGGTACTTTGTGTTTGTGAATGTAGGTGTGAATCCTTGGGCACATTTGCAAATTCACAGATCGTGGTGTGTTCTTTTTCTTGTACCACATTTTTTCCGGTCTAAACTCTCATAACAACAAACACTATCTGTCAGAAACAGAAATTAAAAACAAAAATCCAGATTTTTTCCCAAAAGGCTTTACAGTGATGAAGCTTACTAATGGCAGACCCAAAGGCACTCCCAATGTCTCACCACTGTAGACACAAATAAGCAACTAAAGACGGAAAGAGAACAGTATCTGAGCCCTCTGTTCATCACCTTCAGGATGTTCAGAGTGGTTCTTGTACTTTACGCAGTGTAAATTTTGAAGGCTTCTAGACTTAGTCACCAATTTCACACCAACACAGCTGTAAACTAACTTTCAGTCCTCTTATTTTTCAGATTGCTGTGACGAAGAAACAGGTTCTCATGTACTTATTTTTCTGATACTATATGGCTTGAGATCTATTTTAACATAAAGAGATCCACCTAAACCTGAGCAAATGACTACAGTCACATTTTTCAAGGCTTTACTACTTGCTGAAAAGAATTTGTAACAAAGGCATTTTACCTGTACTACAGAAGAGTTAAGATATTCTGCACAAACTCCAAATGGTTGAACTAATGCAGAGATTGCCTGAAAATAAATAAAAATACAGTAAATGTAAGAGGTCTATTTGACAAATTTAAGAGGTCTTTTCAGAGCTAGCAATCTATGCCTTAAGAGACAGATGAAGGTGAATAAATATTATCTCATAAGATAATTCCCATTCATTAGCTACAAAATGGTTTTGGTGTATGACTCCTTTACAACGAGTGGTTCAGGAAAGAGATCTATTCTATACCATACAGTACGTATTATATGTTTTTGCCTGAAATTAAAAATGTCTTCGTGGTTTCCATAATCTCAGCCCTCTAATTAGTCTCTTCAATCTGCTCTAATCCTGTTTCAGTCACCGAAATAAAGAGACAGAAAAGGACACATCACATTTTTGTTGCTCTCTACAGCAATGAGAAGCGTGAATGGAAGATTGAAGTTTAAAGCCATATGGTGAATTTCTTTCCTAAAGCATTAAGTGACAGAAAGCTTTTGCAAATGCATCATATACACGTCAAGCTCTCTTCAATCCATGATTTTCAAGCAATACCTATAATCAGGAAATTAAGCGAGTGAAGGCATTTGTTTGCCAATGAAGCATATCAAAAACAATCTCTTCCAAGAGTGGATCAAAAAATTATGAAATGGAGTATGCCTCTCTGCAATCAATGGGCTAAATATAGTGATGCTGAACCAAATCTCCTTCTTAAGCAAGCAGCTAGTAGTCATTAAAAAAAGTCAAAAGTTTCTATTGCAGTATCACAATTTTAAATGGAGTTTCCTTACTCCTCTGCCATGTTCATATGCAAACTTATATTTTCATAAAGCAGCAAGTATCAATACTCTAAGAAAAGTTGAACTCTCTCCAAATGACAGTTCATTGAAAATTGACTAATTTTATACTTGGGGACAAGATTCTAAATGAGTTTTCCCTTGGTCTCTCTGTTCTTCACAGCTTGAAAGAAGATACGAAGTTTCCTGAATATAGGTTAGGAAACTAAAACCAAACAAGTTAGGCTTTACCACCAAAAAATAGCTTAGAACTGTTAAACCAGTCAGTTTTTGAACACAGCCCTTGAAAGGTTGCTTAGGACTCTCATATACAACCTCACCCGACCTCCAGTCTGACACTGCTTTTGCAGGGCTGTGCAGGAGCACTGCTTTGGTACCAAAGCAAAGACAAAAAAAAAAAGCAAAGGCCAAAAGCAATGGAGTGAGTAATGGAAGGAGAGCAGCCTGCTGACAGACAGCGAACTTACCCCAAGTTCAATATCTTCTGAATTGAGTTTGGACTGAATTGCTGAAAATCCACCCAACTCTGCAAACTGAAATAATCAGTATTATATTAGTGAATGACAGCATTTTATCTTTCATATATGTCATTATAGAAAATACTCCATGGAGAGTTCCAGCAATAACAAGTACCCTTTGCTATGTAACATCACATGAACTTTGTTTTCATGAGAATTCAGGGACACAGTGGCGAATGAAATGCAACTACATGTGGTACCAGCTTAAACATCAAGCTAGAAACCGTCTTGGGTAAAAACTGATACAGGGAAGGAAGAAAGCTAGATCACATAAAGCCACTGCTAACTGGCCTAACACATCTGATTGGGGAACATCACTGAAGCCTAAGCTGAGCTTTGAAAATTCTTCTAGTGACAGCTATATCATGTCATGGTAAAGGTGCTCAAGGGAAAAGGCAGCAACTCAGCAAGATGCATTTAGCAAAGCCCTTTCTCTAGATGCAGGCAGGATTAAAATCTTGAACTATTTTTTGTGGTTGTCACTCTCTGAGGAAAGATGAGAAAATCAAGGAGGGGAGAGGAGGAAATTATGATCTAAGAGCAACAAATTCAAGTGAAAAGTAACAGTTCTGCTTGGTCTGCATCTACCTACCCTGTTTACCAGATCCACCAGCCACCCATGAGGTTCCTAGAACAATTAAAGCATTAACAGATTAGTAGCTGCAACATTAATGCCAAACTTTTGTCTCCTGAAACAGATTTGGACAGATAAATTTGGGTAACAAACCCACACCTTAAATGCATGCACTGTTATTGCACAGAAAACAATGTGTTTATAACAGCTCCTTTGCTAAGCCTGTAGTTGGAGCTCTGGGAGGTTCTCATTAGCATAATCCATTTTTGGATTCTACCTGACATCAATGACCATGTGCTGCAGTAACAATACGCACTGTGGCTGCTGACTCACAGGCAACTATATTTATAGCACATTAGTGATGTGGAACATTACTAAAGGACCTTTCCTAAAGCAGCAGACAATTTTCTTTCTACAGCCACAAGCATATTTCCTGAAGATCACCAACATCGAGGCTCCTTTTTTTAGACTCACCCATCTGAAACAACTGTGACAAGAGGGTGTAAACCTGTATGAACTGGCTCCTTGTCAGTATGTTTGACAAAGATACCCTAAAGGTAGTGCCAGGAAAGCATGAATTCTCTGCTGCAGCTTTACACTTTGAGTTGTCTTCATTATTTCATACTTAACAGATGTCAGTCCTTAGATACAACAGATCTACATATTTGATTGTTGTGATACTTTAGATAGAAAGATACTCCCATTTGCAGATCCAGACTCCAACAGAGAACTGGAACAATTTGGGAGGGCAGAGGAAATTCATTCCTACAGACCAACACATGCCGAAAATCTATTTCTTGTAATTCTTGATGACACCTTTAAGCTATCTTGCTTTACAAATACCTACTAATCAATCTCTTTTGAAACACAATTAAAAAATAGGTTTTAGGGCATGGAAGTGCTCACCTTCTGAAACGTGGATATGGGAGACACAGCATGCATGTTTCCCTCCCCAAAGACTTCTGCCCAGTTTCTCTGGCACACCTTCATTCGATTCTTGAAATGATATTCATTGTCAGGGTTAAATGCCTTGAAAAAAAGAAACAACTATGGAAATGAACAGCATGACTTACGCATGGTTTCAAAACTTATCTTGATATATTTTACTTTTTTCAGTAGAACATTCTTGGGGTTGACAGCTAAAGATCCAGTAAAGCTGAAGTTTAAAAAATGAACCCTGCTCCTGCCCCTCAGTCCTTACTACACAAAGCATTCTGAAGTTTCAATTCTGTATATACAATATCCATGTGAGACAGATACCCATAAAAAGGGAGAGATAAACTCAAACTACCAATTTTCAAAAATTAACAGTGATGTGCCAGAAAGCATGAAGTATATTTTTGAGAGGTAGCTTTCACAAGTTCTGAACAGCATTCACCCATTGAATTGCACATTGGATGTTAAAAATCCGCAGCCAACAGTGGCTGCAGATTGTAAGACAATACACTGCAACTTAAACAGGAGAAAAAGCAGCAGCAGAATAAATACAAAATGCCAAATATCCTAATATTGCACGCAAAACACAAGACACAACGTATGGCAATTATTAGTAGAAACTTCTACATTGTAATGATTCACTGATGAACTAGTGCATCTTCATTCTCCATATTGCTTAAACGGATCCCAGAGCTGAAAACACCCTTGTTATCAGAAGCTGCATCAGAGACAAATACCATTGTAAGCACACCGAGCAGGCCCACAGGAATAGGATCTTGTTTCACTCTTTCTGCAACCAGGTCTACTAGCAGCATGAGCATGTTGTATATTCCTTCGTGGATTTCAGTTCCCCATTTGTGAACAGCACTGGATGTCAACAGCTACCGAAAAAGAAAAAAGTTTTTTGAAGTTTGAGCAAAATCATGTAAAACAAGAGAAATTCATCAACCCCACAGACTGTTTTCAGAGCAAATGTTTCCTTAGAGCGCAGTAATCACTGCCTGGTGTGTTATTTTAGATGCTTTTTCTGCACTAATGGCTTAAGAGTTAATTAAATTTGTAATTTAATTGAAGAACATCTTAAATCAGTTCGTGACAAAAAATACTTAAACTGTCTTCTATTTCCACTCACTGGCAAGAGTGTAACCTTTCTAAAGAACAACTAATATGCAGCTGTTTGTTGAATGAACACATGACTATTAAATCTTCAAGCACTTGTTCCATGACGCTGCACTGATTCAGCTGTAATAACCATTTATCAGCTCACACTTTTTGAGCAGTTTTTGTTAGAAAATAAAGAGAGAGAGGTATTATTGCTGCCTTCCCACCTACTGAAACATGCTCTTTAAAGCTGGTCTAACCTACCTGTTTAAGGAGGACATAAAGCAACCATCTCCAAGTATTATTTCATTTCTGTTAGCTCTTTCTGAGCATTAATTGTCTTTACAGTTTAAGAGGTTTATACTTCAAATACGATTACTTTTTGTACCACTTATGAAACACTAGAATCAGGCTGAATAACTTGCAAAAACTTCAGCAAATTTTAACTTAGTACATTCTGAACTTAGATTTCTGCATATTATTCTTCTAGAGGATCAGAGGATCTACATGTTTATTTAAAGTGCACATAGTGTCAAGAGAGTAAAAAGAACTCTATGCAAAGTCATTACTCTTACAGTCAAACAGAAAAAGAATTTTTCCCTTAAATCGTCATCTTGCTTAAAAATATTTCAGTATTTTAAGATTAGGGCCAAGTAATTTTATAAGAGGTGTACATACGTTTATTTACATACAGACTAAAAACTGGGCAAGAAATTTAGGCAGTAAGCAAAACAGAATAGAGGGAAGAAAACTGGTTTGGGGAGCTCTGTAGAGGATGTTCACAACAAAAGAGAAGAAAAGCCAGATAAGCAGGTTAGGTAAGCACTGAGGTGAAAAGTAGTAAGAATTTAGCAACCCACCAAAGATACAGAAAGAATAGAGTCAAAGGTAAGCTGATTCTGAACTAAAGGATTTGTCCAACCACCTTGAAACCTGCCTGTAGGCTCCACTAATTGCTATAGAGCTCTTCCTTAAAGTAAAACAGGAGAGGAAAAAAAAAACCAAAATGTGTAAGAGTTGCAGAACTGCAATTTTGAACTACTATTTTAATCTAAGAACACACTCAGTGGTGACCACAGTTCCTAAAGCACATATCAGTCTGGATTACAAGACACTATTTCCACCATGAACAACTCAAAGACAAACAGTGAGTTAGTGTACTGTACCTGCTTACCTTTTTAAATGCTTCAGGCATGCATCTGTCCATAAACCTCTTGCAATTCTCATCAGAATCAGAAAGACCTTAACAGAAAGGAAAGAGTGCATATGTTTTAAGACTACCTCAGGAAGCTCAGTACAAATTTTTCAGTACACCAAGCAAATCCAGCAGCAATAGTGTTGCTATTCATTCCTTAATAAGCATTATGTTTTTGTTTTGTTTTTTTTTAAGTCACAAAAGTGTGTCAAAAGAACTTTCCTTTTAAAATAAAAAGTTTCCAACTGTTTCATCTTTCACAACTTCCTCAAGCATGATTAGGAAAATATGCATTGCACCCTTCAAAATGTTACAACTAACGTTAACTTCAGATCATTCCTGGTGCTTCAGATCTCCTAGCAAATCCAAATCTACTCATGGCCCTTTAACACAGGCTAAAAAAAACAACACAAACCAGAATCATTAACAACTTCCACAAATTATAACCCTTTTTCTGACTGCTATCGGGCATGATGGAAAAACTACCCCTACACTCTCCTTATACCATGATTTGGGCATGATGTCTCCCTACCACACTTAACCACAGCTGAAGTACTGCGTACAGAATAGTCAAATCCAGGTTTCATGCAGTATAAGCATTTCACTAGCAAAAAACAACCAGTTACACAAGCTTGGTACCACGTGAATTTAGATGACAGCTTGTTTTTCACAAATGGAAAACAACCAGCACAATGAAAAACGTCAGTAATTCAGCTCTGAAAAACAGCAATTCCTACAATCATCACAACATAAAGAAACGTTTTTTTTTTACAAAAAAAAAACAGCTTAAGTAAACGGATTACTTTAGAAAAAGCTCAACATCCCCATCACAGCATTAGGTAGAATAATTCAGTGGTAGCCACTTTCACAGAGGTGTGATCGTTCTGCAGGGTGCTAAGTAAACAACTGCAAAATTAACACAAAAGGCATAATTGCCCACCACAGGTATATGAAATCTTCTGAACAGACAATCTCTGTATGTGTAGAACTTACCTAGTCTTGCCAGATATGTGGATGCAATCAGGCACTTGCCTAGAGATTCTTCCCGCTTATAGGGTATGGACCAGTGATCTGTCAGAACTCTGCTCTCCAGTTCATACAGGTTGGTTGTTGGAAACTCAATTCCTTCTCCAGAGCAATTCCCATTTTCATCATTTTTCTGTGAATGAAAAGAAGTTCAAGGAAAGCAGTTTTTGTATCTCCTAGACACTTTGAAGGATTTAGTAGCTTTAGAGAAGACAGCTGTGCTTACAAGCAGCAAGTCAAATTCTGAACAATCCTTAGGTTCCTTCTGTTTTTCAAAGTAGCATTTAATACTTCAAATTGAAATGATTACATACCTTTACATATCTCATCTAGGTGATAACTGCTATGTTTACAGGACTAATCATTAACTAATTACCTATTTAAGAGGCGAATCTTGTTCCTTAGCATATCAGATCCTAGATAGGAGTGATAAGGGCTTCTAGTCCCTGCGAGGCTTTGAAGTACAAACTCTAATCTTCACAGCTTTATGCACATTAATCCTGTTCTCAACTGCTGCAGAATGCGAAATAGTTTATTCCAAGAGGGGCCAGTTTCACCACCCTCTCATCCAATCACATTAGAATAAACAAGACTAATCCACTGGCTCAGGGTTTTTTTACAAGCTAATAATCCAAAGCAAAAAAATTAAATTTCAGATATAGTTGCCCAGCAAGGAAACTACAATCGTTCTTCTTCCCACGTCAAAATAAGTTACTGGAAAGCATTCTGGAATGCAAACGGAAAAAAGCAAGCAGAGGTCTGCAGCTCAGCTTTCCATGTTTCGTGCTGGTGTCACCACCCAGCAGCTATTTCCGAGCACTGGCAGCACACAGAGCCAGGCCCTGTCCTTTGCTAAGTGCCATGTGAGGTAACTGCCTCCGCAGTGCCAAGTGGCATGCCAGACAGGTTATCTATTTCTTCCATGTTGCTTTTTTTTTTTTTTCCACCCTGCTTTAGTGCAAGCTAGCCCGGGTGTCAGAGTTCACATGGACTTTCCCTCCTTCAGAAAAGCAGGCAACTGAAGCAGGAGAGAGGGAGAGGACGGAATGTGTGGATCGGGCCTGGCAGCGGCTGGGAGCAACTGTCAGGGACAGAGGACAACACGTGTCATGGAGCAACAGCAGCACGGAGAGAAGCCAGGGACATGCACAGAAAAAGGACACCCAGGAGATAGATTTAAGGGTAAAAGGAGTGTCAGGAAAGCAAAGAGAAAGGAATAAATCAACAAAAAATTGAGCTTGGTAGGACACAGTGTAGAAGGAATGGAATCTACGCAGAGGAAAGTGCTGCCAGCTCTCACTGCACTTGCTGCTTGTGGGATTAGACATGTTTATTAAATCGCAAATGGATCCTATTCACTTTCATAATGATTCAAGAACAGGATGCCAAGGAAACAGCGACTGTACAGAGCTTACCCCAGAAAGCCAATTGGTGCAGGTGACATCAGCACATAGTGCCTGTACTCAATAACAGGGTCTCAACAGCAGCAGTAAAGTTCACAGGAGTGTAACGCAAAATAGCACTCAGGCGAGGAAACATGCCAGTGGTTGGGAAGGTGCCACCTTCCCACAAGGCCCTATAAAACACTCAGCCCAAGTTTGCCGTTATGGGATGCTGTATGGGTCTCCACATTCTGAAAGTGAAGTTCTCTGATGCAGTACTGTGCAAGGAAGTGCAGTGGACTCATGTCCAGCAGATCAACCCTTGTTTAAATACAGCAACTTCTGGAGAAGAGATGCTTGAATGTCCAAATGAAAAGACACTGAAAGTATTTAAAAGCTAATGTTCTCTAGGAAATACCCTGTTGTAGTGATACAGCTTTTGTGGATGATACCCATTCAGAACATGAATCTATTTCCTGTAGAAAATGAATGTGGAATTATAAGGAAAGCCTTCACGGTAATAGTACAGAATACAGTAATTAGTTTAATACAGACAGACTGACTGTAACACAAACATCCAGTTGCTAGCTCCCAGGTTTCATTCCAGCTTCGACTTGCAGAGTAGGCAAAGCAACACTTCAACAAATGATTACATTAACTGAGCTGTGCTTTCTCCATTCCCCAGAGGAAGGCATCCACGTTAAACACAAACATCCATTACTAACATCAGTGTTCGAGAGGTGCAGCCTAACAGCAGTGTAAGCCTTAAAACCTTCCTGAAAAACTCCACCTGTTGCTGCACCCACAGATTTATTTACCTTTATTTACCTCTTTCCCCACAAGTGCTGGGCGCTGTCTGACGCATTATGGAAATTCATAAGGAGCGAAGCAATACAAATTCTTCACTGTGTGCTCACAAATGAGGACATTATCACAACAACAGTCGGGTTAAGAACAGGACTGGCCTATTGCTGTACTCAGTCCCAACAGCACGGTGAAAAGATCTTTTGCACAAGGAGTAACAAGGGGTGCGGTGCTGGAAATATTGTCCTAACAAAGGGAACTGTTTGCATTGGGCATCTTTGGCACATTCTGTTAATTAGAAGTGACAAGTCATTCTTACACGTCAGTTTCCTGCTACTAAAATCTTGCCCAGAAAGTGTCAAGCTTACTTATGTATTAATTTTAGAATGCATCACATACAGGCAGCTTCACCGCTACCGTGAAACCTGCAGCAGGCTCAAAGAAATGCCCACGTAGTTTGACAGCAAAGTGCAAACTCCACTTCAAATCGTTAATAAATTTCATACCCTTGGAGATCACCACCACGTTCAGTTTATATTCTTGCAGACTGAATCTCGTTTCTTACAACACCCCTAAGCACGAGTAACAGTCTCTCTGAAAACATACTGTGGCTCTTTCGTAACTATTGTCTTTCTGTGCAAAACCCAAATTGCTCACCATCCATCCTTCAAATCAGCTCGCGTGCTGCTCTTTAACATGAGGCATTTATCAACAGCACCTAGCAGTGCTGTACCAAGGGGATGAAATTTTACGCTGGCTCACTAACCAACACACACTGAAGACCCCGTTTGTTGTTCTGACATTCACAGATACAACACATTGCAGCTCTGAACAGGTAACCACTGTTAATTTGAGCAAAATATCCTCACAAACAGCTCTACGTGCTGATGCAAGATGGTCACTCTGGGGACAAGGCACGTCCTCGAGTTGTTTGAGAATGAATAAGCGACGATTGTCTGTAGTATAAAACTGTCCGTGGAAGGCTAACACAGAACAAGGACTAACCCTCACCTAAGAGGTGAAATATAAATTAACTTTAATTGCCAAAAGGTCACAGCCCAAAGCTTCAGGATGTATTCCTGCAGTATTCAGCTAATTAACTCAAACTGTTTAAGCAAAGCTGCTGCTGTTTACCACGGCGGTCATTTTCCATAAAGTACTAAGGAGTTCAAGAGACTATTTTGATTTTAATTGGCACTCTTAGGAATGAAATTACAGTCAAATTATAAATTAAATTTGTTAATTTGATTTTGAGAGAAGGCTGCCAACACTATTCAGTGTCAGCAGGGCTAAGTTATGTTACATGCTCTTGAATCTGGTACAATTTATGAAACGGAACTGGAAAGTCATGTTGCTTTTAATAAATGATAAGATCCGAGTTGTTAAGACACCAGCAGATCTAACCGTGCCCTTCACCCTCATGCCTCTCCAACGAGTGATTTTTCCAACTGATTTGACAGCCAAGAGAACAGAACTCGATGTGTCACTGTACTAACAAATTGCATTTTGTTACTATATACCAACAAACAGGATCAGGTTTAATTGCTCTGAAAAGTTGGAAAGAAAAAAAAGAAAGCCTTAAAGCCTGAATGACAAGTCAAAAATTCTAGTCTCAACTTTCACTTTTATCACAGATATACCCAAGCAATAATGAAGAAATTGGTTTTTCAGTGCTTCAGCTTCCCCGGCTGTAAAGTGCCGATGGTGCCAGGTCCCTGTGCTGCAGCACAGCCCTGTACCCTGTGGATGTACCCTGCTGCTGCGGGATGAACCCGTGTTCACCAAGCAGCACAGAACGCTCAGGTGGAGGCCACGTGTCAAATACTCCTAAAACCAGACAGAGCAGTTCTCTGACTCAGTACGTCCATCAACCTGGGGGAGAAGCTAGGAACCTGAAGTCAGGACTTGCCAGCACTCCCACCTGCCAGATTGCTCATTTAAAGCAGCTTTTGCTTTCACATCTGGATGTCAACTTCTTTTACTTCCCCATTTTAATTAACCCTTAGGAGGAGCAGGATATTCTGTTGCCTACAACTGATTCACTGGAGTAAGAATGTAAAAGTTTTTGAATAAACCAAAGCCACCACTTAGGCTGGAAGACACCAAGGGTGAGGTAGACCATGTTTAAAAGAAACCGTTGCATTTTCTTACTTGGAACCTACTTCTGTTTTATAAAGGGGTAATCCAAGGGCCTAAAGAACTTCTATAAACTCAGGTTAAGAGGCAGACAGGGAAACATTCCTAAATATTTTATTGTGCAAAAGCTATCTATCTCAAAGCACAGTAACAGTTTTACATCTCGAGCAGGCACAGCACCTTGCCCTTATATTCTCATCCTCTGGAAAACACTCCTGCATGCAAAGTTTCTGAGCACAGTTTCAGAAAGGAATGCTTTTTGAAATACAGGTTGTAAGAGAAAGCAAGCTGCTTGGTAGAAATCTCACTGTTTTATCCTTCTGGCATACAAATTAAGCCTTTTAGTTTATGTTTGCACTATGTACCACTTTACATGAGCAAGGAGTCTTGGCATAAGAAGAAATGGTAGTATTTAATCATGTTAACACGAAGCAATGATCATAGCCTATCACTAAAGGAAAATAAACCCTGTGTTAAGGACTCCAGCCTATCTGGAGCTGGTTGGGATTCTCACTGTAAATGCCTTCTAAGAAAACACTGATTTATTTAGTGAATGATTTAGCAAATGTTTTCACACACCGTTTTGGACTCTGACCTTAGCTGGGGATAGGATGAGTGACTTACCAGGAAGGCGTGGTTAGACTGAGCCCTCCTTGGTACGTGTGAAGGATTATAACAAACCAGCCACAAAAACCATGGCTTTTTCCCATCTCTCAAAACCCAAGACCTGTTTAAAACTGGGAATAAGAATTTTTTTTTTTTTAAAACATGGGAGAGGGGTAAGAAATCAGTATAGCTAGAAATGAACGAGAATTTTCTGAAGACACTGCTTGACCTGTACCCCCGATTTTCAGGGTGATGGTGCAATGCTGCTGTGCAATGCTCCCCAATGCACTTGCCCAGCTGCTGTCAGGGGAACACGGTGCTGAGCATCACAGCAAAATGAATCAGTGCTCGGTAAGAAATCTTGTTAAAAATGAAAAGATCCATTTAACTTAAACCAAAACCTTTTTATATTACTACCACCACACTGCTCAGAGGAATCAGAGAGGGTTGTTACATGCACTTTCAGCAATACATTTTCAAGTTTGATAACTAGTGGTAGGCCAGGGAAAGGTCAAGGTAAGCCCTCTTAAGAATGCCATTCATAAGAAATCAGGAAAAACACGCTTATCTTACATGTGTTTTCAGTATTTTCTGTGGATATATTTTAAAAACTTCCATTGGTATAACTACAGACATCCAGGAACTGAGTTGATGCCATCATTCCTTCCAACCCTTTAGTTTTCACAAGCACAAAACCCACTACTTATTCCTAAATAACTCAAAACAACTGAGTGGAATCAGACAAAAATCTTAATGCAACAAAACAACAAATCACAAATGCTCAGCATCTCAGTGCTTAAGATCTAGTCAATACTTCTGTTCCCTTATGCCAAAACACTGAGCATTAACAGAGAAGTGCTGCACAAACACTGGATAAAGCATCTAACACTTAAATGACCAAAGCTCAGGCTCTGGGAGGGAGAAGTAATTCACTAACACTGCCAAACACACCCTGAGCACTTCTGTTCTATGGGCTTATACACGTGTATATAGCGAAACAGAAACTAATGACAACAAAGAAGCTGATAACGAGTTGGAGTTCAAGTTCCACAGTGTATCATAACAAAATTGTGATTAAGCAATGAGAAAAAAAATCTTTAATTGTCTCTCAAGCCTGCTCTGCTGAGCATCAGAACAGAAAAAGTCAGAACCGCTGTCAGTAGCCGCTCGATCTTCCTGCTTGCAAGAAACACTCAGTACACTGGGGCTTATTTTATTTTTTTTAATTTGGCCCATGAAGTATAACTGGAACATACATACCAGAGACTACTTCTATGGCAGCAGAAGTACATGATTTTTTTCAAGTCAAGAGTTTACAAAAGAAATAGGCACTTCCTTTCCATCTTTGCACTCTTCACACAAAGAGCTACTGTTCCTTAATCCAAAAGCAATCCAAATGATTTGCTGGAATTAACTTCTAACAGTGGCTAATTTGTTTTTATTCTCATTCTCCCTCAGTATTTCACTTCCTCGTTAAGCAGCTGCCACAGAGCAGCACTTGAAGCTGGGAAGATGACCAGCAAATGCCTGCAGAGAACACCGCAGCAGCTTCCTGCCCAGCTGAGGCCTCGGCCGCGCAGAGCTGCCCGCAGGCAGCACCCTCGCTGACACACTACTCATTGACACGTACCAGTCTCAACATGAAGGTTACTCCAACAGTCACATTAAGTGATAATGGGCATACAAGTTATTAAAAACAAGGCTTTAAGAGTAAACCAACAGCCCTCCCAGTGTTACATCCCTATTCTCTCTACCTTCCTGCAGTGCCTCTGCTCTCAGTGTTTTACCAAGGATGAGACACATGCAGTATTTTCTTCCAAAATCCAAGGCAGCAAAGACATAGCCAGAACCTAAAAGGAGGGGCTACACCAGGACCACTGCTGTAACCTTTGAAAACAAAGATGCTGAAAACCAGCAGTGCTGAAGTACTAATTCCATTTGGCATTCTGATGGCACCCAGCCAAGGACTCAACGCCAGAATCCACCACACAGCTTTATTTGATTGCTTAATTGTTTTACAAGGCCAATTCTGAGACAAGCCACGCTGTAAAGCTTCTACTTGAGAATGCCAGAAAGAGTCACTTTTGCAAAGCTCAACTCTACTTACAAGACAGGAGACTGACTTAAATGTATAAAACTGTGAAATCCAGTGCATTTCCTAAATAGCTTTTTTGTCTTCCAGTAAATACAGCCCCTTCCATTCAAGGATCAAAGAACTCCACAAGCTTAACGTCGCACTCGGCACAAACCATTATCCTCCTTTCACATGCTGGAAGCTGGGAGGTTCGGTTACAGACAGCCGTGACACAGCGTGGCCCTCAGTGCTGAGCTGTAACAGTGAGAAAATGGGTTTGGAAGACAAAAGTTCTGCAGCACGTGAGTGAGAAGTCCTGGCGCTGGCACTCACTGCAGCGCTGGCCTGGTTCCTTTGCACAAGCCCTTTTCTCTTGACATCAAACAACACTTCCAAAAGCATCTTGGACAAGTTTTATTCTAAACCTTATCTACTAAAATCTGGCATATATGAGCTTTTGATCCAATTCAACTAAAAATAAAATCAAATGAACTAAAAGAGCACATGCTGAAGGAGACAGGAATGGCTAAATGGTAATACAATCCATTAATAACAATTTACCCAAAGGGTCAGGGTGGATATTAGGAAAAACTTCTCCGAAAGAGCAGTCAGGCACTGGCACAGGCTGCCCAGGGAGGTGGTGGAGTCACTGTTCCTGGAGGTGTTCAAGAACCGTCTAGATGTGGCACTAAGGGACATGGTTTAGTGGGCAACATTGGTGGTAGGTGGACGGTTGGACTGGATGATCTTGGAGGTCTTTTCCAACCTTAAAGATTCTATGATAGTAATGACTCAGAAGCTGTTTAAAAACAAATCAAGATTTCATTTCAGTTAGGTTAACACCAGGCATGGCCAACCCAGCTGGTAATGCAGCCCCACAAGATTGTAAGTTTTTAACACCATTAGGCGATTCTCAGTGATATTTTTCATGAATCATTTGCGTGCAGTTTGAATGGGGACTGCACAGGTGACAATGGGACACTGCAGAGGGGGGGCACAGGGCAGTGTTACCTCTGCCTCTCCCACCCACCACACACTCAGTGGGATCAAACCCACATGTGTTACAGGTGTACTTGTGCTGCTGGGTGAGTAAAACACAGTGATTGCCCATGATTTTTCAACCTACCAACATGTGTGTGCTGGTGAAGCCACACAGCTGTTATTTTCAAGCACACCTGTAAGCTCTCTTATTTAATTATTAAAACTTGGGCTTGTGTTATTTTCTAAAATAATTTAATAAGTTAACATGTTCACTGCAGAAGAAATATTCAGAATACTCATGTGGTGCTGACAAACTTTGTAATTTTCAATGCTTTGATACATTGGCTAAACACAGTCCTGTGCACAGCAAAAAATACGCAGCTTTGCTTTCCACTTTCATACAGGAATTTGAAAATAGGTTTCAAGATTTCTGAAAAAATCATCAATTTTTTGGTAAATTTGCAACTGAATTCTCAGTCAATGTAAATACACTACCTCCAAATTTTCAAAGGGGACGTACAGAGTAGCTATCAGATGTTCAACTGAAAAACTTGATCATGTCTCTTCACTGGACTTTGATAAGATCTCTCTTACCAAAGAAAAGTATCCTTCTTTTTCACAGTCATGCCTTATTCATGTCATTGATTTTTGGCAGTACGTACACTTGTGAATAAATATTTTCAAGGACGAAGTACAGGAAGAGTAAAATTCCATCAAAAATCTCTGATGAGCGCCTTGAGAACTCACTGAGAACTGCAAACCAGACACTGATGCATCAGTTTCACAAAACAAGGTCAAATATCCCACTAGCTTTATGTTTCTGTTGCCCTCTTTTTTTTAAATGTTTTAATTAAAAAATATATTAAAAAAGAAGCTTTGTTACTGACATACATTAACTATATATTTTATATGTGGCCCAAGACAACTCCTCCAGTGCATCCCAGACAAGCCAGAAGATTGGACACCCATGGTGTACACAAACATCAGCATTTGTGGGCTCCTACTCCTTAACACAATTTTAGGTTCTGTGCTCACAATCCCTGCTTCTCCTTGGCCTGCTCTTCTCTACCCTATCTCCCCAACTTGTTGAAGTCAGCACTTAGGGCACTCACGGCAGTTCCTGGACACACTGACAGACACTGTCATCACATTCATTTATGGTTTCATCATAAACCCTAAGGATTCAGCAGCAGTTTATATAACAGCTTATTTGTCAGTTGTGAAAAGATGAGCATAACATTCTCCTCTACTCCAGAGAATCACTCTAAAACTCTATATATTGCCTAAGGAACGAACATGAGAGAATCTCAGATTCTTGCCAAAATGTACTTATCAGATTTACTTCAGCCAACAGGCATAAACACAAAAGATACCTCTTGTAAAAGCAGGTGATCTCAGCCTGTCAAAGTGGTTTGGCACTGCAGAAGGCAAAACATCAACTGTAAACCTAAAAACCAGTTTCCTGAGATTTCAGGAAAACTGCACAAGGCAACATGAAACCCCTTCACATTTCCAAACTGGTTAAGCATGGTAACGCTAACAGCATCAACTCCCCAGACCCCAGGTATTAACTTAAAATTGAATCAGTATGCAAAACATGAGCTTGCTGATACTGAAGTTTCAGCCCTTGTGAAAATGAGCTTACGTATGTCCTTATGTCAAGTCACATATAAACACAGAGTGCATGCTGGGCCAGCTCACAGCAGCTGCCTTCCAAATTCAGCCTTCTGTAACACTTCTCCATGCCCCTGATGACCAGCAGTGTGCACCACTGACAGAGGATTCTCACTGGCTTCACCACCTTATCAAATGAAAGATGTTTTTATGAGTAAGATGTGTATCTGGTTGCTGTGATATTTTCCAAGAACACCAACAGATGAATCTTTCTTTGATCAACCGAACAGAACAGACTCTAACGTTATGTAATAGAATAAATCAGCATATGAGAACATGATGGGCTTATTACTGGTTAGAGAAAATGTGAAGTGCCTCATCATTCATAAATATACTCTTACTTGCATGGTAAACTGCACTGAGCCAAAAAAAGAGAACGTATACAAAGTACAGAGCTGATACACACGTCTCAAAGCATGGCTGAAGTCTTCCTGTTATTTTAAAGTTAAAGAAATCTAACTTTTGTTCACTTGGTCATGAGAAGGATTACTAGATCAGAAAAAAATTACTTAGGGGAAAATTCTAACAGCTGTGCTCTTTCTTCATGCACATTACTGACACATACAATTCAAGAACCAAAACAAGAAACACAGCACTACCTCCTCATTAAGTAAACGTTATAACTGGTCTTAGGGCCAGAAGTACAAACACATACCCTAAAAGCTGTAAGGAGGACAGAGGATACTGACAGGAAGATAAACGGAAATAATGTCCCCATTCTGTGCTGCCACAAGATAGCACGGAGGTGCTACATTGTATATGACTAAAAGGAATAACAGGGGTTTGTGCCACTGGCTGCCTGCGCAGCTTCACAGGCTGTGAACTTGTGCTGAATGGAAAACTATGTAGTGATTAACCACCTAAATAATAGCTGTTGTTCATTAAACGAAGTTCCAAATTAAGTCTGGAGAATAAAAAGAACTAAAGTGGTTGAACATAATTTCAGTTTTCCCTTTTTTATGAAGCATGTCAAAAGCAGTGAGGTTGCACTGCAAGGTTAGACAAATCAGCAGAGGAAACAACCCCAAGTCTCAGAACTTTTTGAGGTGTAACTCTTGCATTACAAAAATGTAACGTATACATGTGCAGGAGTTGACAGATATTCACATGCAAACACAACCAATTACTAACGTGAGGCCTGAATTTATACAAAGGTTTGTGTAATGAGATACTTTAATCCTTCCACGCTTGTTTTGTGGATTTGTAGTCATTTGCCTACATTCAAATGTTTTGGTTTCCCTCCTGTGGGTTATTGAAAACGCAAAACCAAACATGAACACCAGTGGCAAAGGAAACTGTGAAGTTGGTTTGAGCAGACATACAGACTGCAAAAATGGTGAAAAACTCTGAGAATTACTTGTGTCGTTTGTCATAGGAAAAGAGGGGGAAAAAAGTGCTTCTCTGAAGTTTACCATGACAGCTTCTCTTTAACTGTCATGCTGACAACCCAGATCACCCTGTCTGTAACCATGAGAGAACTGCTCTGAAAAGCCACTCTCATCACAGCTACAAAGACCTGAACGTGAACAAGCAGAACTCACTCAGTCGTTGAAAGCGAAGGCTTGAACCAGCTGCCTATTGCTTCCATCAGCAACACGACTGCCCTCCTGCACAGGGCACCTGCAGAGCATTTCTCTCCGCATACACCATCTTCTGATAGCAGGTAAGGATCTGAACCAGGCAATTCGGTGAACAGCATCACCCACCTACATTCAGCAGGGCTGGACTTGGAGATGGTATTCTGAGACCTTGGCTACGGATGATCTGTACAAGTAGATGTGTGCACGTATGCTTCATACATAGACTTTTTAGATACATACACAGAAGGAGAGCACTTCTGGCTCAGAACACCCTCAGGATATGGCCCACTGCAGCCTGGGGAGGGGTGCAGGGGTTTCCCTGCTCTCATTCTGTACTCAGGCACCTCCTGGGGGCCTCTTCTTGAGCCAGGGCTGTGCAAAGCCGTTCTGTCCCCATGCTCACGGGTTCCAGAGCCCCTCTGAGCTCTTCTCAGGAGCGCTTGGAGGAGCTTAGGAAAAAGCTGACCCGGAGGAGGTGAAGACTCTGCAGGTGGCCCCACGGGGCTGTGCTGAGAGCCGCGGGTGTAGCTGCAGGGCAGAGCTCCGGGGGAGAAAGGAAAATAGCAGAACGGGGGGGAGGGAGGGCTGAGAAAGGCTGATATTCTCCAGTCCTCCTGCTTCAGGCATGGCTTTAAAGCACAGCTGTAATTTATAACCCTTTGTTGGAAAAACATCCGAACCCATCACACTTCTTATTCCCGAATTCGCTCCACTTATTCGAAGAAAACCGCGCAAAGCACCGCCCGGACCGCACTCCTACCAAACCACACGCACCCCCCGGGTCACACGGGGGATAGGGGGGGCACACACCGCTCCCCGGACAGAAGCACCCCGCCCCCACCCCGCGGGACACAGCGCTGCGGGGCGGCCCCGCCCGGGCCGCGCCTCTCACCTCGG